>CM076580.1:863563918-863857748 GCA_034641835.2 Pinus albicaulis
TTTGGTCAATTTAGTGTATCCTAAATTGCTGCATTTAATTTGTCAATCCGGGATTCGTAAGCTGATGAAGTGCGGCGCACTATATGTGCAAGATAACCTATTTCTTAACTTTTTGTCGTTTTTGGTTTTCTAAGGTGAAATGGAAATTCTAAAATGAAAACAAGTATGGTTATATTTGTTAAAGGAAATGATATCCCCTATAATGATTTACCAACTTGAAACTTAAAAAGGAATTTGAAATTTTCAATGACAAAACTTGAAAGGAAATGAAAATGTACTGCTGAAATGAAAAGATGTTGTAAGTCTAATAAATCAAAAACAATGAACTAGTGAGCATGAAACTAAACTATTCTTGCTGTTGTCTAAACAAAAAGAAACTATGCTTAAAGAAATTCAAAATTGCAACAAAGTAAATATAAATCAGATTACATCAATTTATCTTCTGATCCTTCATCATTAATCCAGATATGATTTTCGGAAGTAACCATAAACAACTTGAGTAACTGATATCTAACTTGGAGAAAGTAAACTAATATCAAACCATACATTGATAATTCAATCCCTCACCATCAGTCCAGTTGTGGCTTTCGGAGGTAACTGAAGATGTCATGCACAATTTAACATTTCTAACTTGCAGAAAGGAAACTAATACTAAACTACACACTTCATAATACAATCCCTCACCATCAGTCCAGTTGTGGCTTTCGGAGGCAACTGAAGACGTTATGAGCAGTTTAATATATTTAAATTTGCAGAAAGGAAACTAATACTAAACTACACATTTCATAATACAATCCCTCACCATCAGTCCAGTTTTGGCTTTCGGAGGCAACTGAAGATGCTATGAGCAGTTTAATATATCTAATTTTGCAGAAAGGAAACTAATACTAAACTACACATTTCATAATACAATCCATCACCATCAGTCCAGCTGTGGCTTTCGGAGGCAACTGAAGATGCTATGAGCAGTTTAATATATCTAAATTTAACTATTGAAACAATTAAGCAAAACTGAGTTAAACAAAGCAATACTGAAATGAAACAGAAACTAAGAAAAACAAATTAGCAGCAGAACAATGTTAATTCCATGTTAGTCTTAACGCCATGCAGGCTGCCTATCTATAACCTGAAACAAGAACACTGATCAGTGATTAATAACATAAAACATGAAAGACGGAAGTGAAATGGAAAGCATGAAAGTTTATAAACAGAAATGAAGCATATGTATCATGAAAAATGCAATGTATAAACATGTGAATGGATTATGGCACAATGAGCTTTAAAGAAATGAAATAAGAACTATACACTAATGCACAAAACCTTAGCTGAGCAGGGGCCCTCTACACCAGCCTTGGCAACGATCTTCAAGTACGAATTAAGTTGGAAAATAGAGTCTTCTTATATTAAAAATGCAGTCATAACAGTATGGTAGTATTACGGCTCAAAGGCAGCGTAATTACATTACAGAGCAGACTTAATAAAATTAACAGAGACTAACCGGGACTAACTCTATATGCGTATGCAAATGCGTTATATATAACAAAAGAAATATAACTGTCTCCTAAAGTTTATGCTGGTGTAGAACACGTAGACCATTACGTCCACGGATCTAGGATCATGGCCGTGTTGGAAAATAAATCTATGAGAAGTGGATGCTTGAATTCGACTATGGAGCCATGTACGGATGTCGACTTGTCCTCCGCAAGCTCAGAAACGACCATATGAACCTTTACGTGACACAAAACAGAGTCCTGTCACCGTAAGACTCTATGGTTGACTTCCATGTGGACGCCTTTTACCGCGGCTTCTTTAGATGAGTTTGCTCGAACCAATAGGACACGAACCATGTCCACATCATTCCTGACTTGCCCATGTGGCTCGTTTTCCCTGTAGACACCTGTAACATAGAGTTTCACAAAATAGCTACGGAAAGTTGCAGTAGCTGCGGAAAGTGGCAAGATTCCGCAGCTGAATGAACAAAATCTAAATCAAATAGCAAACAAAAAAATATAATTAAAAACCATGTTAGATGCTCTTTTGCAAATGATATTGACAACTTGGGAGGTTTAGGTGAGTGAAAAAGGTATAGAAAAGTGTATGGAAAAGATGCAGAATTGAGACTCAACATACCCCCACTGTGAAGGTGTTGCATGTCCTCATGCAACCAAAATTTTAATATTCCTTCCTTAGTTCATGTGCCTTGACATTTCAGCCAGTACATCCAATCCTCTCCTCCTCTTCCTTGGTGCTGCTAACATTCTGGGTTTCTTCATTAAGCACCTAAATTTGATATTAACCAGTGCTCTGCTCAACTTCTGACATTTTCTTTTCAATTTCTTGTTCTTCTTTTGCCATATTCCCAGATGTAGCATAGTATTATCATGGATGATTTTGTCCAGTTTTCCTTGTTCCTTCAATGTCTCATTTTCATTTTTGATATGTTTATTCAAAAGCTCTAACTCAAAAATTTCCTGTTTTAGTGATTGGACTAAATCATCCTGTACTATATGAGGTTGGATAGACGAAGTACTGGGACCTGTAGCTGCCTTTTCCAAAGATTCTATATAGTCATATACTTCCTGCTGCTTGGGGTCTATTTCAGGTGTCATTTTTATTGGGCTGTCCCCAAAATGCCATGAAGGAGAATAATCTGGCTGAGGAGGGCTCACATCAATATCTTGCTGAGAATGGGATGGAGTATGTTCAATGTCTGATTGGGAATGAAATGAACTAGGTTCACTAACTGACTGAGATGGAATATGGTCAGCTCGGGATTGTTCAGATGTTTCCTCTCCCAAATCAATGAAATGGGGACCCTTCATTTGCGTTTTCCTCAATTTCCCCTTAAGTCTGATGCTTCTTCTCACACGTTGTGGTGCACTATCCTTTTGTTTTTATTTTCCTTTCTCTGTCTTCTTGGCCATAGAGGACTGTTTTTGAAGATAAAATAGTCTTTCAGATAACACTTGATTATCTTCTTCTTCAGAAGAAGGAGTTTTATGTATAGCCTCAATAGTTTTTCTTTCTTTTGGTGTTATTGGCTTCTTACCCTTGATTTCTTTCTTCTTCCTCTTTGACAGTCTTTATTCCCTATCAGTTCTTTCAATTGCAGTAGTAGGAGTATTTTGGATTTCATCAATTGTTCTTTTTCTCCTACTTCTTCTTGTTGTGCTACCTTCAGGAATTTCCTGAGGTTCCTCAAAGAAATTTGTAACCAGAAATTGTTCCCATGTGTCTTTCTTTTCCTTTAACTCCTTTTCAATTAAAATTTTTATAAGGCCGTGGTGATATAGATGAGGTTCTACATCTCCTAAATGTTTCTGAACAGTCACAGACATTTTCTTCAAGATATTTAACAGAAAATATGGGAGATTGAGAGCTTGATTATCTAGAAAATTCATCAGTAACCTGGTATGGTACATGTACATGGACCCAAAACGGCCTTCACATGTAATGAATTTCTGAACAACTAGCAGCAAAGTAGCCCATTCCTCTTTCAATGCATGCACAGGAATTCCTCTTTTAAAAACAGTTATGTCCATACCTTGGTTTCGTAAGATTTTTCTCCATGCTTTATCACTGATACTTTTATTCTTAAACCAACGCTCACCCTCCTGAAGAAGTTTTGTGGCTGTTGCTATAGATGCTTCATTGACCGCAAACTTAAGGTCTCCAATTTCTGCTTCCAAGCCATTAAACGACCTTGCAAATGCTTTTGTAACTTCTTTGTGATAACCTCTGAAATTTTGGATAAAACACAACCATTTTGCTTTCTTCAATATCTCCCTTACTTGCGGATATCCCTCCATGAACTTCGTTCCTTCCGATTCTGCTCTTAGCAATTTACCCATTTCTCTTTTTGCTCTTCAAATACTTTCCTGTGTGGAGGATTCAAATGGAAATAGAATGGCTGAATGCACAGAAACGAGCTCAATGACTTTGGGAATATATTATAGAATGGGAATGAGCACAATGAAAGGAATGGAGTGAGACTGTGGGTAGATATCCGAGAGTGGAAATGAGCACAATGAACGGAATGGAGTGAGACAAAATATAAAAGGGTTTCGTGAGCATAACAGAGATACGACTGTGCAATTGACAGAGTATAACACATTCGGCAGCGTTTTGAAATTTGGTGGCTGCGAAATAAATGTGAACACATTTCAATCAACGGTTATAGATTTATGCGGCTGTAAGAGTCCTTGGTCAAATAAAATACATCTCATTGTCACCGGTGGGATATTGTATCATGAGTGGAAATCGGGGGTTTAATGATGGAACTGTTTGGGAATGAATGCGAGAGGATAATATGGAGATCGTGAAAGGTTACGGAATTGTCAATATAATCATTGCACATAATGGATAGAGCTCATGGTTCAGAACTATATAAAAATGTGTTTTTCAATGCTATTTGAAATAAATTTTATTCATACCTTTGGAATCCTTGCCTTTTCCTTTGGTCTTCAATTAATTGCTCTTCATTGGTGTCTTGAATGCTCCATGTCTTCATTTTTGATCCTCTCACCTGCATTTTATTTCATGATTATGGAAATAACATCTGACTGTACATTCTTTTTGAAAATAGAGTAGTAGCTGCGGAATCTGCTTCTGGCTGTGGAAACTGGAGTCAGCTGCGGAAACAGATGTCAGCTGCGGAAACTGACACAGCTATTACTTGGATGAATGGAAATGAACAGATGACAAATGACCAGATGGAAATGGTCATGAAAAAGATTTTTATTAATGAAATCGAATGAAATAGATGAAATGAAGTGGAGTGGAGTGAAATGAAGTGAAATGAAATGGAATGAAGTGGAATGGAATGGAGTGAATGATCACAAAACTTGTGAAATGAAAGAGAGATTTTTTTTTTTGGAAAATATAGAGTGTCAGGTGTTCCTGATTTTCACCCTATATTTTCTGTATAAGACTGCCAATCAGTGATTGGTTTTGAGGCTTATACAATTTTTTTTTTTTTTTTTTTTAACTGAAAAGAACAAAAGCTAGGCTGGTGGAGAAGAAGAATTCTTCTGTACCAGCCTGATTGCAGAACTTTCTTGAAACATTTTGACAAAATCCTCTTTTGAGAGTGGCTTATGATAAACTTTCAATCTATGGCCTTTCACAATAAGAGGAGTTTGAAACTCATCAATGGTCTTGATTCTTACCGCTCCATTGCTAAAGATCTTGTCAATCTCATATGGCCCAAGCCAATGAGTCTGAAATTTTCCTTGAAAATCTTTAAACTTGGAATCAAATAACAATGCCCAATCTCCTTCTTGAAACTTCTTCTCTTTGAAGTACTTGTCATGCCATTTAGCTCTTTGATATTGAACTAGATCAGTTCTTAGAATTGCCTCTTGTCTGATCTCATCTAGCTCATTCAACTGCTCCATTCTATGCTTTTGGGCTTCTGATAAGTCCATCCCCAAATGAACTGCTATCTTGAAGGTCTTGACTTGGAACTCAATGGGGAGCAAGACTTCTTTCCCATAAACAAGTTCATAGGGAGAATGTCCTGTTGTATTTCTCCATGTAGTTCTGTAGGCCCACAAGGCTTCAGGAAGCCCTTCTGCCCAATCTCTTCTATGTAGATGAACAGTTTTGGTGATGATACTTTCAAGAACTTTGTTTGTGGACTCCACTTGACCATTTTCTTGCGGATGGTAAGGAGTATATCTTCTGTGCTTGATTTTGTATTCTTCCATCAACTTCTCCACCAAGTTGGATGTGAATTGGATTCCCTGATCTGTCACAATTTCTCTTGGAACACCAAAGCGAGTAAAAATATCCTCATAAAGAAAATGAATGACTGAATTTTCAGTAGCAGATACTAATGCTTTGGCTTCTACCCATTTAGTAACATAATCAATACAAACCAATATATACTTATTTTGCTTAGATGGTGGATTAATAGGTCCAATGAAATCTAAAGCCCATTTTTCAAAGGGTTCAATTGGTGCCTGTGTTTGCAATGGCATTTCATTTGAAAGGGTAGGTTTCCCTACTCTTTGGCAGCTGTCACACCTTTTGACATATTGTTTTGCATCTTTGAAGAGGGAAGGCCAATAATATCCTAAAGAAAGGATTTTATAGGCCGTCCTTTTATCTGCAAAGTGTCCGCCGCATGGTTCATCATGACATGCCTTAAGAATATCAGACATTTCATCTTCCCTGACACATCTTCTGATCACAAGATCTGGCCCTGTTTTAAACAATTCGTTAGAAATCCATGAATATTTTGAACTCTCCTAAATAATTTTTCGTTTTTCACTTGGAAATAAATGTGAAGGTAGTTTCCCTGTAACCAAATAGTTAGCAATATCTGCATACCAAGGTGTCTTAATAGTTACTGCAAATAAGTATTCATCAGGAAACTTATCCTCTACAGGAGAATCTTCTTTAGTATTCTAAATCCTAGACAAGAAATCAGCTACTGTATTTTGTTTTCCTGGTCTATCCAACACAGTAATATTGAATTCTTGCAAAATTAAAAGCCATCTTGTCACTCTACCATTAGTAACAGGTTTGTTCATCAAATATCTAATTGCAGAATGGTCAGTATGAATAAAAGTTTCATAGCATGTTATGTAATGTCTAAACTTATTAATTGCATGAACAACAACTAAAAACTCTTTTTCAGTCACAGTATAGTTCAACTCTGTGGGAGTCAAATTTTTATTGGTGTAATAAATGGCATAAGGAACTAAATCTTTTTGACCCAACACAGCTCCTAGAGTTGTATCTGAAGCATCCGTAGAAATATGGAAAGGGAGTTTCCAATTTGGTCCTCTTAAGATAGGTGCTTCAGATATTCTTGTTTTCAAAGTTTCAAAATCTGATTGACAATCAGGATCCCATTTAAATTCACAGTCTTTTGTAAGCAATTTGAAGAGTGGAGATGCTATTTTAGTGAAGTTTTATATAAATCTTCTATAGTAACCAGTAAATCCTAGAAAACTTCTAACATCTCTTTGACAATTTGGAATAGGCAACTTGGAAATGACTTCAACTTTTGATCTATCAACCTTAATCCCATCTCCTGAAATATGATTTCCTAAAACAATCCCTTCAGTAAACATCATAAAGCATTTTTCATGGCTTAATGAAAGGTTTGTTTCTTTACATCTTATAAGAAATTTTTCCAAATTTTCTAATGCCTCTTCAAATGAATTACCATAAACTATAAAATCATCCATATAAACCTCTACACAATCATGGATTAGATCAGAAAAAATTCCTAGTACTGCTCTTTGGAATGTTGCAGGTGCATTACATAACCCAAAGGGAAGCACTCGGTAGGCAAAAGTTCCCCATGGACAAGTAAATGTGGTCTTATCTTGATCTTCAGGTGCTACCTGAATTTGATTATAGCCACTAAAACCATCCAAAAATGAAAAGTACTTTTTACCTGCTAATGTATCTAATACCTGATCAATAAAAGGCAAAGGAAAGTGATCCTTTAAAGTTGCTTTGTTCAATTCCCTATAATGAATGCATACACTCCATTTACCATTCTTTTTAGGTACTATAACCAAAGGAGAAACCCATCGGCTATCTGAAATTGGATAAATGAAGTTTACATTGAGTAGTTTTTGGAGCTCTTCTTTCACTATCTCCCTAAGATTTGGATTCATCCTTCTTTGAGGTTGTCTGATTGGTCTACTGTTTTCCTCAATATATATGTGATGGATGAAAGTCTTACGATCAATACCCTTCATGTCAGTATACTCCCATGCAAATGCAGTAGAATGTTTTTGCAAGATTTTGGTTAGTTCTTCTTGTTGTGATTTTTCCATATGTTTGTTGATATTCAATGTTTTTCCTGGAAAAATCTCAATAGTAGAACTACCAAACTCTTCCATAGAGTAAAGAGACATTTGTATTTATGATAAATATTCTATGTCAGATTCCAACTTAAATTGTGTGGGGTCATATTCTGAAGATGTCTCAAAATTTTCTAATGTGTTCATAATTTGACTATCCTCACTGATTTCAGAAATGGTAAAGACAGGTTGTATAGTGTCCTCATCATCAACCCATTCATTGTCTCCTACTTCTGTGATTGCTTTTGCTGGAGGATACAAATTGAATTTATTTGTCGAATTACCATTAGAAATGTACATATCCCCAGATCTACAACTAATGAAAGCATCAGTTGTGGCTAGCCAAGGTCTTCCTAAGATAAGTGGGTGCCCTCCTAGATTACTCTTGGGAGTCAAAATCATAAAATCTACTGTATATTCCCAAGAATCTAAGGAGGCTAAAATATCTTCTAATACACCATCTGGTTTAATAATTGATCGATCTGCAAGTTGCAGTAAAGTAGGTGTAAAAAGAAGGTTAGGAAGTTTTAGTTGTTCCATAGTATGTCTACTCATAATGTTGATAGCAGCCCCTAAGTCAATCAATGTGTTTGGAATTTCTATCCCATTTATATGTGTCTTGACAATTGGACTTCTTGGATCTACATACTTCTGCATGGTAATTTTTCCCATCATAATATCTGCAATATTTCCTACCAGGTGGATTCTTCTTGTGTCTTTTAGTTTCCTTCCTGGTCTTTTAAAACTCAACTCCTTTATGGTTTTTGCTAGAATAGGAATCTCTCGAATGGCTTGTAGCAAGGGAATCTTGATACAAACATTCTTCAATTCATCTAGAAAGTCATAGTTAGGCAACAAGATTTGTTTTTTCACCCCCTTATCAATTTGTAGTCTTTTAGGAAAAGGAGGTGTAGATGAAGATGCAGGTTGCTCAACTATAGGAGTTGTGGGTGTTAACTTTTCTTTTTCTTTTTGAATATTTGAATTTTGAAGAGATTCTTCCTCAGAACCCTTATTGACTTGAAGAGAATCCTCCTCAGAGGTATCTTGCTCTTGGATATCTATAGAAGGTTTTTCTAAAACTCTACCAGATGTGAGTTGTACATCGTTGAGAGGAACAATCATATAGGTAGGAAATTGTTGTCCTTCTACCATGTAAGTATTCTGAGGATTCTTATTGTTAGGATTTGGCAATGGCTAAGCTGGAAGTTGATTTATCTTTTGTTGGTATGGGAGCTTGAGTTGAGGATTTGGATTTTGTTGAGAAGGTTGTTGTTGTGGAAATGGAAATGAAAGTTGTGGATTTGGGTTTGGAAGTTGTGGAGCTTGTTGATTTTGAAAAGATGGAGGATATTGATAAAATTGAGCAAATCTCCCATAAGGATTTTGCATCCCTTGTACCCATGGCTGATATGAGTTTTGATGTTGGGGCCAAGGTTGTTTCCAAGGATTCCAATTTGGTGGGGTTTGAAAATTCATAGGGTTGTTAAACCCTTGAGTTTGTTGTCCCTGCCAAGGTCTCCTTGCGACAAAACAGAGAGATTCTACTGAATTTGGGTCTTCTTGAAAAATAGCTTTGAGTCCAGGAATTGAAGGACATTCCTTGATCTCATGATTTTCTGAGCAAATCATACATGTTTCTACAACTTTTGCATCCAAGGGACATTCCCTTAAAGCATGTTTCTTCCTACATTTCGGACAAAAGATGGCTAAAGCATCTGTTTCTGCTTTCTGCTTGTGTTGGATTTTAAGGGTGTCTAGTTGTTCACTAAGGCTCCCTGAGATATCAGTTTTGAACTCATCAAGCATATTACCAATCTCTGCCCTACTTACTGATCTAGTTGCAGATTTGTTATCCCTAATAAGAGAAGGATCCCTAGGCCATTTTCCTGTTTTAGATTTTCCTCTTGAGAGATGGACACATAGTTCTGTTATGTCACGAAGTGGGAGTTGAGAAATATCTCCTTTCCCCATCATGTTTAAAATATATATCCATTCATCTCTAATGGCTTTTAATATGAGGGCTTTCAAGGTTTCATCATCTAAGTTGCTCATCTTTGCTCTTTTCAAGTTGTATTGAAATCTTTCAAGTAAGTCTTCCAAATTTTCATCTTCTTTTTGCATCATCTTGAATACCTCATCCTTGTGATTCGTGGGCATACAATAGTCCAAGTATCTATCCAAAAATGTTTGTTTCATATCATTCCAAGTCCTAATATATTGAGTGGCTAATCCCATGAACCATTTCAAAGCAGATCCTTTCAAAGTTGAAGGAAACAGTTTGAGTTTTTGAGAATCTTCCATATAGTCATAGGTTCGGCACACAACTTGAAACTCAAACAGAAATGTTTCAGGGTCCTCACTTCGCAATCCATAAAAGTTAGGGAGGACAGATGGTGAGATATTTTTCATTTTTGCATGAGTTTCCTCATCAACTATAGGGAATCCAAACAAGTTGTCTCCTTCCCTATTTCTACCATTATTTCCTTCACCATTGTTGTCTCCATTGTTTCCTCCTCTTCTACCTCTACCTCTACCTCCATCTATTACTTCCTTCACCATGATAGTTTCTTTAGAGTCCTTAAAGTCCTCTAGTTTTTCTACCAAGGGAGAATGAGAGAAAGTCTCTTTGTTTTCTAAATGGGATTGAGTAGGTGGTATAGGAGAATCCTCTAATTCAGTTGTTCCTTGACTTCCAAAAATCTTAAGGCTAGGGGTAGATGGTGGTGAATCTAGTCTATGCCTTGAAGAAGATGGAGTTGTGAAAATCGAACTCTTGGCTTTAGCTATAAACCTTCCCCTAGAATCTCTTGCTCTATGCATGTCATTTTTTTATTTTTTTATTTTTTATTTTCAAAAATTTGGGCTAATAATCCTCTTTCTGATCTTCCAGATCACACTAGGTGCAAGAAGAGAGCATACTTAAGAAATTACTAAACCAATAACTCTCTTTTCTGATCCTCCAGATCACACTAGGTGCAAGAGGAGAGCATACTTCAAGAAGTTATCAAGTTTTCCCTTCTTTTATGATTCTGTGTTTTTTTTTAAGAAATTGGCTACCTAGTTACACTTCCCCGGCAACGACGCCAAAATGTTTGGTCAATTTAGTGTATCCTAAATTGCTGCATTTAATTTTTCAATCCGGGATTCGTAAGCTGATGAAGTGCGGCGCACTATATGTGCAAGATAACCTATTTCTTAACTTTTTGTCGTTTTTGGTTTTCTAAGGTGAAATGAAAATTCTAAAATGAAAACAAGTATGGTTATATTTGTTCAAGGAAATGATATCCCCTATAATGATTTACCAACTTGAAACTTAAAAAGGAATTTGAAATTTTCAATGACAAAACTTGAAAGGAAATGAAAATTTACTGCTGAAATGAAAAGATGTTGTAAGTCTAATAAATCAAAAACAGTGAACTAGTGAGCATGAAACTAAACTATTCTTTCTGCTGTCTAAACAAAAAGAAACTATGCTTAAAGAAATTCAAAATTGCAACAAAGTAAATCTAAATCAGATTACATCAATTTATCTTCTGATCCTTCATCATTAGTCCGGCTATGATTTTCGGAAGTAACCATAAACAACTTGAGTAACTGATATCTAACTTGCGGAAAGTAAACTAATATCAAACCATACATTCATAATTCAATCCCTCACCATCAGTCCAGCTGTGGCTTTCGGAGGTAACTGAAGATGTCATGCACAATTTAACATTTCTAACTTGCAGAAAGGAAACTAATACTAAACTGCACACTTCATAATACAATCCCTCACCATCAGTCCAGCTGTGGCTTTCGGAGGAAACTGAAGACATTATGAGTAGTTTAATATATTTAAATTTGCAGAAGGAAAACTAATACTAAACTACACATTTCATAATACAATCCCTCACCATCAGTCCAGCTGTGGCTTTCGGAGGCAACTGAAGATGCTATGAGCAGTTTAATATATCTAATTTTGCAGAAAGGAAACTAATACTAAACTACACATTTCATAATAAAATCCCTCACCATCAGTCCAGCTGTGACTTTCGGAGGCAACTGAAGATTCTATGAGCAGTTTAATATATCTAAATTTAACTACTGAAACAATTAAGCAAAACTGAGTTAAACAAAGAAATACTGAAATGAAACATAAACTAAGAAAAAACACATTAGCAGCAGAACAATGTTAATTCCATGTCATTAGTCAAAAAGCTATGAAAATGCCCGGGCTGCCTATCTATAACTTGAAACAAGAACACTGATCAGTGATTAACAACATAAACATGAAAGACATAAGTGAAATGGAAAGCAGGAAAGTTTATAAACAGAAATGAAAAAAAATGAAATGTATAAACATGTGAATGGATTATGGCACAATGAGCTTTAAAGAAATGAAATAAGAACTATACACTAATGCACAAAACCTTAGCTGAGCAGGGGCCCTCTACACCAGCCTTGGAAACGATCTTCAAGTATGAATTAAGTTGGAAAACAGAGTCTTCTTATATTAAAAATGCAGTCATAACAGTATGGTAGTATTACGGCTCAAAGGCAGTGTAATTACATTACAGAGCAGACTTAATAAAATTAACAGAGACTAATCGGGGCTAACTCTATATGCATATGCAAATGCGTTATATATAACAAAAGAAATATAACTGTCTCCTAAAGTTTATGCTGGTGTAGAACACGTAGACCATTACGTCCATGGATCTAGGATCATGGCCGTGTTAAAAAATAAATCTATGAGAAGTGGATGCTTGAATTCGACTATGGAGCCATGTACAGATGTTGACTTGTCCTCCGCAAGCTCAGAAACGGCCATATGAACCTTTACGTGACACGGAACAGAGTCCTGTCACCGTAAGACTCTATGGTTGACTTCGATGTGGACGCCTTTGACTGCGGCTTCTTTAGATGATTTTGCTCGAACCAATAGGACACGAACCATGTCCACATCATTCCTGACTTTCCCATGTGGCTCGTTTTCCCTGTAGACACCTGTAACATAGAGTTTCACAAAATAGCTGCGGAAAGTTGCAGTAACTGCGGAAAGTGGAAAGATTCCGCAGCTGAATGAAAAAAATCTAAATCAAATAGGAAACAAAAAAATATAATTAAAAACCATGTTAGATGCTCTTTTGCAAATGATATTGACAACTTGGGAGGTTCAGGTGAGTGAAAAAGGTATAGAAAAGTGTATGGAAAAGATGCAGAATTGAGACTCAACAAATTGGAAGGGGAAACTCCCGAAATTCTGCCCAAATATATAAAATTGTTCAATAATGTACAATATACAATAATGATACAATTTCACCAAGTCTATGCAGCCACCTCCAATTTCACGAAACTAGTGTCTGCACGAAACTCCTACCCATCCATCAGTTCCACCTTCACTCAACCACATCGGCCCAACCATATAAAAATTTCATGAGAAACATGGGTCGCTCGAGTCGCTTGGGTTGACCGCTTGTTTACCCGACTCACCCAACTGCCATAACACATGACTTGATCGGTGCCCACATGACTCGCTCGCCCACTATGACTGCACCTTGGCCCGGAACCCTCGCTCACGAATCTCACCAAACACATTACTTTCCCCATGATCCACATGACTTTCGCATGTGCTATGGGAGTGCCCATTGTACTTTCGCCACGTGTCATTGCATGACGCATCACGAAGGTGGGTGGTCACCAAGACGGTGCACACGATGTCACAGATGTCATCCCATATGCCCATCGCAAAGGAATCTAACTCACAGGCATGACATCCTCACCCACTCCAAATAAGGTTTTTTTCCTCGACATCTCCATCACATCATCACAAAGTTTCACTAGCTCCAACATCCCCAAAATTTCCATGTTTTCCTTCTCTTCTCCATCATCGAACAAACCACCAATGTGCATGACTCCATATACATGTACATGGGAAAATATACTCAATCCATGGTCATAAAAAAAAATCTATCACAATCTCCATATGTTACCTCCATCATGGGAAGTAAATCTTCTTAACTCAAGCTACATTCTATCACTACAACATATATCATGTCGACCTATCATGTATCATCAATATCATGTAAATATGCTACCGAGATACTCCTACTCAACTCCAACATATATCAGCATGTTGAGCTCCCCCTTGTCTCGAACTACTTGGGTAGTTGATCCAACCATCACGTCCAAACCATGATAAAGTACTTCCTTGTGGATTCACAAATTGTTTCTCCAACATTCTATCACATCATAAATTCGATCCAGAAATCTCAAATATCTATCAAAATAAGCCATGCTCATGTCCATGAAGTAACCTCCATCTAATCCTCAACATGATGTCCATCAAATATTAAGTAAGCCATCTCCAATTCCATGAAGTAGTCCTCATTTTGTCTACAAAATTCCACCCATGATGCTAATACCTATGTGTTTCTCGTAGATAGTCACATCTATCATGCATCATCATCCATGTTTGAGAGGCCCATCTCCTCAATTCAATCAAGACCTCCAACCATCAATCCAATTCTCAATGTGCCATATCCAGGTCCATGAAGAAACCTCCATCTCATTTGGAATATGCCATCTATGTATCTATCAAAGGGGAAAGTTAACCCTTGCCTCTTCATCCATCCATGCTCTAGCCATGATCCTAGATCAATGAGCCACCATTTCCATCAAAAGTAAGGCTATGTAAAAAATACTCAACACATGCCCAAGTGCACCCAACAAGACATCTCCACAGCTACAATTCCATTGAAATCCAAAGTGTCTTGTCTCAAACATACGCATCAAGTCACCCCTTATGAAATTACCCCACAATGTGTGTAAGGTATGCATCCCATACTACATTAAAGTGAAGTCACATCGTGACCTCAACTCATTAATGAACCAAATAATCCAAGACCACTATAATATGAAGTCTCCAAT
This sequence comes from Pinus albicaulis, assembly GCA_034641835.2. NCBI lineage: Eukaryota > Viridiplantae > Streptophyta > Pinopsida > Pinales > Pinaceae > Pinus > Pinus albicaulis. Next base: position 863,578,657 of record CM076580.1, read on the forward strand.
GGCTACAAAAATATCCAAATAATCATGAATTCCTTTGCATCATCTCCATCCAATACTTCAGTAGGTACACTTTACTTGGCCAAGAATTCCATCACAACTTGCCTCTTCCCTCTAAGTCACATGAATGTCCTCATAAGCCTCTCACAAAAAAACCATGGTCTTGTTGTCCAAATGTGAAAAACATACCCATAGGTCCATCTATAAAATGTCTTCATGTCGCACTAGAAAATCCATCATGCTCAACATCCTTTCCTTGAAACTCCTTCTTGATGCTCATAAGTGGCATCCCCATAAGTGCACCTGCATAATGTATGCCATGCTCTATGTCAATTTCCATGACTTGGGTTGCCAAAATGCCTATCAAGGTAGACTCAACACAACTCTAGTCATCTCATCATTTTCCATCATCCAAGTTGGTGTGCTAGGTCACTTCTACCTTCATATGCCATCACGGGTTCTTCCTTCACACTTGCCTCCCCCCTAAAGCTCCACCAAGATTGCTTCTTGGTTCCAACCATGACGAACTATACCCAAATATCACACCAGTGTGTCATTCCTTCCATGATTCATGTTGAGAACTTAGCCAATTCTCCCTATGGCTAAGCATGACTTATCCATCGCAAAGCTCATCAATTTCCACCCTTTTCACAGGCATTTGAACCTTCTCGCATGAGGTCAAAAATTTGGCCAATAAATTATGCAAAAATCAATGTTCCCTTCTTCTCAAATGCACAAGGTCTCATCATAGTATTCCAAGGAAATATTATCCATCGGATCAGCAAAGAATTTCCCTCCTTTTCCATCCATGCATATGGACCATCCTCCAAAATCACCAATGGAGCACAAGTTATAACCATACTTACATCGTCATAAGGTCTCTCTAAGTGAATGTCCTCCATCATCACTGTCGACAAAGTGCACAATCTTGGTCCAACTTGTTCAACAAGTTTTTCCTCCATCATTAACACATCTGCAACATCCTCTTATTAATATGTCTCGACTTCTACTTATTCATCGCAATCTACAGCTACATCCTGCTCCATTGATCAACCTAGTTGAACAAGCTCTACTTCAAAATTCTCCTCCAAGACATCAATTTCAACACGAATCCATGGGTGCTCTTCTTTCATATGCCTCAACCTGTATAAGGTCTGAAAAATCCTCCCTTGACATTCTTCCAAACTCACCATGTCTTGTTATGCAGCTTTGACCATCACTAATGGCTTGCCCCTGTCAATGTTTCAGTGAGAAAAGCAAATATAATGTCCAATATTTGATACCAACTGCAGCCTTGTTATTGTGTTCCTACTTCAGTATTCAATATTCAACAAGGCTCAACTCACCCTGAATCGAGCTTTGGTACCATCTATCATGAAGTGGTAGTGGTGCTAGTGCTTTACCCATGTGAGGGCACCCAAGGAAATGCGTTTTGGTGGGTAAGGTCGGGTTGTGTCGTGTGAGGGTGGCCATGTCAAAAATTCCAAGTGGTGACTACCCATCTACCTTTTGCACGTTTAGATGTCTCATTTTTCATTTCCTCTCATGAGCCTTCATTTAGGTTGTGATTTCGGGCGGGTTGGGTCGTGTCGTTCAGGTTGTGCATTCACACGGGTCAAGTTGCACATTCAGGCAGGCCAGGTCATGCATTCAAGAGGGTCGGGTAGTGCATTTGTGCGAGTCAGGTAGGATGTTGTTGTGTCAGGGGAATGTGTTAAAAGTGCTAATTTGTGACCACTCATGTGCGTTATACATGTTTGTGCAACCCATTTTCCAATTGCTCCCTCATGACTTCATTCAGGTTGTGCATTCAGGCGGGTTGAGTCAGGTCGTGTAAGGGAGGTCATGTTAAAAATTCTAAGTTCTAACCACCTGTGTGCCTTTTGCACATTCATGAGACTGATTTTATGTTTTCTCCCTCGTGCCTTCATTCGGGTGGGTTGGGTCGTGCCGTGTGAGGGCACCAAAGGAAACAGGTTCGGGCGGGTCGGGTCATGTGAGGGCGAAAATGTCAAAAATGCTAAGTTGTGATTGCTTCTTTTCCTTATGCATTGTTCACGCAACCCATTTTCCTTTTTATCCATCCTTCCTATATTTGGGAAGGTCGGTTTGGGTCAGGTAGGGTTTTGTAAGGGCAGTCGTATAAAAAATGCGAAGTTGTGACTGCCCACATGACTTTTGGACGTTTGTGTGGCCTGTTTTCCATTTTCTCCCTTGTGCCTTCATTAGGGTAGGTCGGGTCATGTTGGGTCTGGTTATGTGAGGGTGGCTTAGTCTATAATGCTAAGTTGTGACTGCTTGTGTGCATTGTGCATGTTTGTGTGACGTGTTTTCCATTTCATCCCTCGTGCCTTCATTTGTTTGGGTCGAGTTAGGTCGTGCAGTGTGAGGGCGCCCAAGGAAATGCGTTAGGGTGGGTCAGTTTGGGTCGGGTCGTGGAGGGTACCCAAAGAAAGGCGTTCGAGCAGGGCAGTTTGGGTCAGGTCGGGTCATGTGAGGGCACCCAAGGAAATGTGTTCGGGTGGGTTGGGTCAAGTTGTGTGAGGGCTCCTAAGGAAACACATTCGAGCAGGGCGGGTTGGGTCATGCCATGTGATGGCACCCCAGGAAACATGTTCGGGTTTGTTCAGTCAGGTCAGGTCATGTGAGGGTGCCCAGGAAAACATGTTTGGGTGGGTTGGGTCAGGTCATATGAGGTCGCCCAAGGAAACACGTTCAGGTTGGTTGGGTCAGGTGGTGTCAGGGTGGTCGTATAAAAAATTCTAATTTGTGATCACTGTTGTGCCTTGCACATGTTCATATGACTCGTTTTTCATTTTCTCCCTCGTGCCTTTGTTCAAGCGGGTCGAGTCATGTCATGGGAGGGCACCCAAGGAAACGCATTTAGGTCAACTTGTATGAGGGAGGCCATATAAAAAATTCTAAGTTGTGAGTGCCCATGTGCCTTGTGCATGTTTGTGCGACCCATTTGTTGTTTTCTCCCTTGCGCCTTCATTCGGGTGGGTCACGTTGCGTCAGGTCATGTGAGAGCACCCAAGGAGACATGTTCAGCTCGGGTCTAGTTTGGTCATGTAATATGAAGGTGGCCAAGGAAAATGTTCGAGTCGGGTTGAGTCGGGTTGTGCCATGTAAGGGCACCCTAGGAAACGCGTTCGGGTGGGTCGGGTCAGGTCAGGTGGGGTTGGGTCATGTCGTGTGAGGGAGCCAAATGAGAAGTATTCGGGTGGGTTGGGTCGGGTCATGTCATGTGCCAGCCCCCAAGGAAACATGTTCGGGTGGGTCAGGTTGCATTGAGTTGGGTCATGTGAGGGTTTCAAGGAAAACATGTTTGAGCAGGTCAGGTCACGTGAGGGTACCAAATGAAACACATTCGGGTGGGTTTGGTCGGGTCATGTGAGGGTGACCGTGTAAAAAATGCTAAGTTGTGACTAGCCATGTGCCTTGTCCAGGTTAGTGTGACCCATTTGATGTTTTCTCCCTTGTGATTTCATTCAATTTGGTCGGGTTGTGCTGTGTGAGGGAACCCAAAGAAACGTTTTCGGGTCAGGTCAGGTCGGATTGTGTGAGGGAGGTTGATAAAAAATTCTGCTTGTGTGCCTTGTGCACATTTACATCACCCATTTTCCATTTTCTCCTTTCTACCTTTGTTTGGGCAAGTCGAGTTAGGTTAGGTCGGGTCGTGTCGTGTGAGGGCACCAAAGTAAACACATTTGGGTCGGGTCAAGTTGGGTCATCTGAGGAAGGCCATATAAAAAATGAAAATTTGTGACCACCTGTGTTCCTTGTGCATGTTCGCATGACCCGTTTATTGTTTTCTGCCTTGTCCATTTGTTCAGGCGAGTCGTGTTGGATTGGGTCAGGTCGTGGTGTGTGAGTGTAAGAAAGGAAACATGTTCAGGTGGGTCAGGTCTAGTTGGGTCATGTTAGCACACCCAAGGAAACATGTTCGGGTCGGGTCATGTGAGGGTGCCCAAGGAAACACGTTCAGGAGGGTTGGGTTGGTTTGGTCGTGTCATGTGAAGGTGCCCATGGAAACGCATTTGGGAGGGTCAGGATGGGTCATGTCATGTGAGGGCACCCAAGGAAATGTGTTCAGGTGGGTTCAGTTAGGTCAAGTCAAGTCATGTGAGTGTGCCGAGGAAAATATGTTTGAATGGGTCAGGTTCGGTCGGGTCATGTCATGTGAGGGCACCTAAGGAAACACATTCAGGCGGGTCGGGTTGGGTCATGCCGTGTGAGGGTTCCAAACGAAACATGTTTAGGCAGGTCAAGTCAATTTGTGTGAGTACGGTTGTATAAAAAATGCTAATTTGCGACCGTTGATGTTCCTTGTGCATATTCATGTGACCCATTTGCAGTTTTCTCCCTTGTGCCTTCATTTGAGCGGATGAGTTCGTGAAGTGTGAGGGTTCCCAAGGAAATTCGTTTGAGTTGGGTCAGATCATGTCATGTGAGGGAAACAGTATAAACAATGCTATGTTTTGACCACCCATATGCCTTGTGCACGTTTGAGAGACCCATTTGCCGTTTTCTCCCTTGTACCTTCATTTGGGTGAGTCAGGTTGGATCATGTGAGGGCACCCAACGAAATGTGTTCGAGCGACTTACGTCAATTTGTGTGAGGACCATATCAAAAATTCTAATTTGTGACTACTCATGTGCCTTGTGCATGTTATTACGACCCATTTTTCATGTTATCCTTTGTGTGTACATTCGGGCAAGTCGGTTTGTGCTGTGTGAGGGTGCCCAAGGAAATGCGTACGGGTCAGGTCAATTCAGGTTGGGTTGTGTGAGAGAGGCCATATCCAAATTACTAAGTTCTGACTACCAATTTTCCCTGTGCACGTTTGTGAGACCCATTTTATGTTTGCTCCCTTGTGCCTTAATTCGGGCAGGTTGGGTGGTGTTGTGTGACAGTGACCAAGGAAACAAATTTGGGTCGGGTTAGGTTGAGTCTTGTGAGTGAAAACACATAAAAAATTCTAAGTTGTGACTGCTCATTTTCCTTGCGCATGTTCGTGTGACCCGTTTTTCATTTTCTCTTGTTTTCCTTCATTAGGGCGGTCGGGTTGTGTCATGTCAAACCGCCCAAGGAAACACATTCTGGTTGGGTCAGGTTGGGTCATGTGTAGGCGATCATATAAAAAATTCTAAGTTGTGACCGCCTATTTGCTTTGTCCAAGTTTGTGCGACCCGTTTTCCATTTTCTCCATTGTGTCTTCATTTAGGCAGGTTGGGTCATGTCGTGTGAGGTCACCCAACGAAATGCGTTCGAGTTGGGTCAGGTCATGTCGTGTGAGTGTGGTAGTATTAAAAATACTAAGTTTTGACCACCCTTTTTCCTTGTGCACGTTTTTGCAACCAATTTTCTGTTTTCTCCCTTTTACCTTCGTTCGGGCGGGTCGGGTGAGGGCCTTGTCATTCTTGTTTTATTTCCATCCTCTACATTTTACATTAAGGGTTCTGTAGAAGATCAAGTGTTAAAGGTCCACTTTTTTTGCTGCCCAAGTGGACTCTTAGGTGGCCTCGTGCGGGGTGAGGTGGCATTTCTAATAGAGGTTATCGACTTGGTAATTCTCCTTTTACTTCCTTCCTTTTCCTTTTACAGTGAGGTTGTCACAGGTGATCAAGTGACCGAGGCCCACCATTGCTGCTATCTGGGTGGATTCTGTTGTAATATTATCTATTTTTGATATGTTAGCATAAGTAGTCAAATAATTTTGAAAATTTCAAGGTAGGATATGGATGAAGAAGATTTTTTTTTTTTTTAATGTTAGGAAAATTATTATGTTTTATAGGCATCCATATCAATAAAATTATAGGTGTTAGCCTCCATAAATAAAGAAGGTGTTATCACCAAAATAGGACCCTGATAGGCTGTTGATCAGACCACTTCAGTGTAACTATTTCAAACAAATCTTTTAGCTGAGGCTTAGCCTCCTCAGGCTGAGAGGGCTCTCTCAAGGGTTAATGATTTTGTATAAATATAGATGGCTAACTCTATGGTTTGTGGTTTTGTATGTTTGCAGGTTGAAAGATGAAGAAAATCTACCATTGGGTTATGGAGTCAGTGATAGGGATAAGATAACAAAATAACTCTTCTTATAAAACTAAGGCTTGTATATACTTTAATGAAAGGATGACACATTCAAGAAAGTCTCAATATCTTGAGGTTCAAAGGAAATCAGAGCATGTGTGCATGAATTATGAGTCATGATACATCAAGGTATTGAAAGGAGAGTATTTAACAGAGATTTATCCAAGCTTAACAATTAAAGGACGTCAGAGCACGAGTGACCATAAATTATGAGTAATAAGCATCAAACATTGAATAAAACCATCCACAGATAGGACCTAAGAACTCAATTCACCATAAATTAACACCTAAAGGAAGTAAGAACATGTTCCCATGAATTTTGAGTAATAAGCATCAAAACTATGGAATTAAAACACAAGATAGAAGATAAAGCTCATTGAAGTACACTAAGAATCTTAGCTTTAGAAAAGTTAAACTGCTTTTGTATATATCAGCTCCTCCAAAGTATTTACAAAAGTAGATTGTTCTGATAACATTTCCAACCCTATGCAATTCGAATTCTTGTCTCTTATAGGGTCATCATTACATTCTTGGATTCTCTCTAAACACTTGAGAAAAATTCGAATTTTCTAGCTTAACACCTATCAACTGCTAAAACAAAATTTAATTACATCTGACAATTAAACTGTCTGTTCTAGAGTATTAATACAACTAGGATTAAAACTCTTTAGTATAACTTATAAACCTTATCTAAACATTAAATATTCAATCTGATAGTTGCTCCTCCTAATCTTTGACCTTGATTATGTCCATAACCTTGCTGCTACAATCTGTTAACTTGTCCCTTATCGGTCCTGAAAAGTAGGAACATGTTTCCTACAATATAGATTTTAACCCGCATTTATGCTCCCTGGACCTTTGGCTGACAAAAATGAACCTTTCAAGACAAATTAAATGTGTTATAACTTTCACATAACCATATTCATCCACCTGTGCAAAATTGAGTTCATGAAAGGGTATGCAGAGATATGATATGTCTATCCTACAAAAATATCAACTGTTTTCGTAGCGCAGTTACTATGCATTTGTAACACATCTCTTAACATAAAATTTCCTTTGCTTTAACACTTGGAACCTCATTGGTGATTGATTTCGATCTTCTCACAGCATCAAAACTTCAAAAACCTAGTGTTTTCCTCTTGGAACCTTATCAAAAAGTTTAAAATTGCACCTACAGCAGTTTCATAGCGCGCTACGAAACTGCTGTGTATCTCCATAATACACAGTTTCTTCATCATATTTTAAACCTTAAAAATATTTACATTCGTTAAATGATGAGCTTGATGCTAATGAACCTTGAAATCAATATAAGTCAAGCTTTATCATATCTTCAAAAAGTCATGTCTTTCGCAAAACAAAATTATGTTAGGGGTTTATCACTTACTGTCTTACTTCTTGTTGTAGTAGACCTTCTTCAGATTTTTCCAATTGGATTTTGAGATCTTCAATGTGCCTCTTCTATGATTTCTTTTTTCCTCTGTCATATTTCACCCAGAATCCTCGTGGCTTTAGAAAACCTGTAATAGACTGGCTTGCTTGATTTTAGGAAAACTGGCTTGCTTGATTAAGGGTTTAGCCTCACTTGATAATCGATTCAAGATCTATTTTATGCTTACCATAAGCCTCTTATTCGAAGAAAAACATGCAAAAAATGTTTCGCATGAGACAATATAACCAAGGACAACCATCCCCTTTCAAAATTTAAAATGACATGATGATAAATGACCCCTAAAAAATATCATGATGATTGTGAATGGTTGCATGTGGGAGAAAATATTCGTGGACTCACGCCTACTCATGAAAATTTAACGAAATTTGATGGATTTGAGAGTTGGACAAGATTGGTTACGAATCCCCGATTTCGTAGTGCGCGTACTATATTTTTATTGTTTTGCACTATGAAAAGACCAACATTTTCATAGCGCAAAAGTAATTTTTTACACTGTCTGCGCTACAAAAATGTGGTTTCATGGCTTATTTGAAATTTTTTGCAAATTGACTAAACACATGATTTCCGAAGCATGAAATGGGACCTTTTAAATGTGAAACAAAGTTCTTGGACCTTATTTGATGATGGAGATGAAACTCTAACCTTATGACTTAGACTCTAAAAACATAAAAATGACTTAACCCCTATTCTAAGACGATGACTTAGGAACAAATACAAATTGTCCAAGTTTGAAAAATTTTATAGTGATAACAGTGGCTTCACTTGGGATAGTGTACCCCTGTGGTACACTAAGAATCAGTGGCTCCAGTATTGCTATCTATCCCTTAAAAAAAAACTATGAAATTCTTCCCAATATGCTTCAAACTGTACCTACTAAACATACTTAGTCAACCTTGAGCTTATTTTCACATTCCTACCTACCCTATAAACTACAAACTTCATTCATCTCAATCAATGTGAAATTTCCAATGTAGCCAATCATCTATTTTATCTATCATTTGAGTTTTTTGACTGCATTTGACTTCAAAGCAACCATGAAATTGTGATGACCACTACCACTAAAATTGTAACTGATCTTTATGGTAAAAATAATACTGACACAGTGGAGAGTAAAACTTTGGAGAGTAAAACTCTTTCATGTATCTAGCTATAGGGTCCCATAATACATAATCAACTTGATGATCCTCATAACCTCCTGTAATTTTTAACAACTGATCTTTAGCCACAATATTTATTTGATAAGCTATCCGACTGCCTTTCTGAATGATTCCCATAGACAATGTAATTTTCCTCACTACTATGATCATTCTTTGAATTAATCTGCTGTAAGGAATTACAAAAATAATCAATATTTTCCTTTGCCTGAGGGTTATCAAAACTGTCTTCCAGAATTTCTTCATGGTATTTACAATGATTTTCATCTTCATGATGATCAAAGGATTGACCAACCTGCTGCAAATTTTCTTCAAACTCAGAGGATCTGTCATAATTTTCATAAGTAATGTCCTGTTGGGTTTCATTTTCATCTAAGGGAGATATTCTCCTTTCTTCTTGGTGTTCTTCTTGTTGATGAAAGTTATTTTCATGAAGGGCTTCTAAAATTTCCTCATCCATAAACTCATCATATTCATAACAATTCTCCAAATATTCAATAAAACTCTCAAAGTGTTTACAGCAGTCTTTAACCATCAATAAAGATGGATGACACTCTTTATACATCTCATAGAATTCATCATGAAAGTTAGCAAGGGAATATAATGAACCATTTGCCAAACCTTTATACCAAGGCCATTCTTTTACCTATAGAGTGATCATAAACATCTTCATAAGATAGTCTTCAGGGATCTGAACCTTAAAAATATTTACATGCAGGTGAAACCTAACCAAATGAAGAGTAGCATTGTCTTTCTTTTCATATTTGAATATTGGAATATCATCTAACCGATAAACCTTTGGCATAGCATTTGAAAAAATTGGGATATGAGACCAATTCATAGGAGCATACCTGGAATTTTTTCTTGCAATGGAACTCATCTTGAAACTTCATCTAGCAACTGATATTTTAGCGGTGGAGTCACCTTCCAATTTGTTATTTGATGTGTGGATTTTCCAAGGTAGGTTTGCAGCCTCGAACAGATTATGAGCTCCTGCTACCTTCAAGAGTTCAGCTTCATAATTTTTGGGAGATGTATATCTTCAGACTCCTGGCAGACACACCAAAATGTTATCACCAAAATAGGACCCTGATAGGCTACTGATCAGAACACTTCAGTGTAACTATTTCAAACCAATATTTTAGCTAAGGCTTAGCCTCCTCAGCCTGAGAGGGCTCTCTCAAGGGTTAACGATTTTGTATAAATATAGATGGATAACTCTATGGTTTTTGGTTTTGTATGTTTGTAGGTTGAAAGATGAAGACAAGCTACCATTGGGTTATGGAGTAAGTGATAGGGATAAGGTAACAAAATAACTCTTCTTATAAAACTGAGGCTTGTATATACTTCAATGAAAGGATGGAACATTCAGGAAAGTCTCAATATCTTGAGGTTCAAAGGACATCAGAGCATGAATGACCATGAATTCTGAGTAATAAGCATCAAAACTATGGAAGTAAAACACATGATAGAAGATAAAGCTCACTAAATTACACTAATAATCTCAGCTTCAAAAAAGTTAAACTGCTTCTGTATATATCAGCTCCTCCAAAGTATTTACAAAAGTAGACCGTTCCGATAACATTTTCCAACCCTATGCAATTCGAATTCTTGTCTCTTATATAGTCATCATTGCATTCTTGGATTCTCTCTAAACACTAGAGAAAAAATTGAATTTTCTAGCTTGACACCTATCAACAGCTAAAACAAACTTTTAATTACATCTGATAGTTAAACTGTTTGTTCTAGAGTCCTAATACAAATAAGATTAAAACTCTTTATTATAAATTAATAACCTTATCTAAACATTAAATCTTATATATGATAGTTTCTCCTCCTAATATTTGACCTTGATGATGTCCATAACCTTGTTGTTACAATCTGTTAACTTGTCCCTTATCTGTCCTAAAAAGTAGGAACATGTTTCTTGCAATATAGCTTTTAACCCTCATTTATGCTCCCTGGATCTTTGGCTGACCAAAATGAACCTTTTAAGAAAAATGAAATGTGTTATCAATTTCACATAACCATATCCATCCACCTATTCAAAATTGATTCCATGAAAGGGTGTATAGAGATGTGATCTGTCTGTGCTACGAAAATATCAACTGTTTTCATAGCGCAATAACTATGCATTTGTAACACATCTCTTAACATCTGTGAAAATGGATCATCTTTTCAAATTAATAAAGCACCCTAAGGTGTGAATAGGGGGTAGAGCATGTGGACTATGTCAATGTTGACCAAATCAACAACGTTGTTATGGAGCTAGTGGAGATTTATTGGAGGACATCCTAGTCATTAAGGAGGAGTGTATGCATGAGGTTAATTCCTTTAATGAGTGGGGTCCAGGGTGAGGATGATCACCAAGCATAAAAGTAAGGGGATGGTAGCATTGGAAGGCATGGATTTTTGTTATTGATATTGATATTTTTAGATATGGAATTCTCATGTGACATTTATGTGCATGATTTTGATGTTTAGCATGGTTTATTGTGATGTATAGCACAAGGGTGTTTCCAAGTGGAAATCCCACCCTCATCCTTGGGGGACTTAGAGTGCCTACTTAGGATAGGTTATATTGAGTTGCATTACCACTATATGGAATTTGGACAAGCCTCAGTCTCATATACATTGTAGTACTATTTAGATTTGGGTTGTGTTGCTGGGGTGTAGCAGTGGAGGAGAGAGATATCTAATTTCTGAGCTAGTTTTACATTGGAGGGATCATTCTTTCATCTAGAAGCTTGTGAGGAAGTTATTAGGGCATAATTTCATATTTTTTCACCAATACAAGTAGCTAACATCAGCTATAATGTAGTTACCCTCCAGGACTGCATTATTTTAGAGAGCAGTTGCAACAGTGGGCTTATTGCCCTAGTTGGAGGAGTTGTGTTTCCTTTGAGGGGATAAGACCTTCACTTAGGATATATAATGGAGGAGGATCAAACATCTCATATACTGTATCATCCATCTCCCATCAATGATTCAGTTACAGAGAATATTCATCCCTAGGGCCAAATCTATTAATTTTGTATAGTGTGTATTTCCGGAATCCTTTTCTGGGTTGTCCTGCAAATATGTTTTGGGGCTTAGATATATATTACTTGAACTATTGGAGCATTTTAGAAGCATATACATGTATTTAAATTTTCAGTTGTATCTATCCCCTCATAGACAATGTAGTTTTGACATTCCAGCTCATATTGTATTAGCAACATTTCAAATGTAGGTGTGTGCTTTCATGGGAGACTTGTTTTCCCAACTTGAGTGATCATTTCCTCAAGTATTTGTACCTATTTCTCTATTATAAGCATAATGGAATGGCTCTATGGTTGTCTCATATTTTTATCTATTGATTTTTCTACATAATTTCCAGTTTTATGTCTTGTATTGCTGCTCTCCCTATTTTGGGATATTACATGCTACCTCAATCATTTCGTGAGGGGAAATATCGGGGTGGGGTCAATATGGGATGGATGAAGAGTGGTACAATATGTTGGGCTAGCTAGCATATTCCTCTTGTTTTTTCCTTGATATGCCTTCGTGGAAGGGTTAGGTGTCTAGGTGATGAAAAATCCATACCTCGGTTTGAGCTCCATCAAAATTGAAAGTTTCCCCATCAATTGGCATGAGGTAGAATTATTTTCTTGTGCCTTGGGTGTTCATGGAATTCCTCATCCTTTCTTGAGCCACTCTCCCTTCCAAGAATAGTAGGAGTATATTATTTTCCTGTTTCTCCATTTGGATTGTGGGTTTTTTTTCTGTGACTCGGTCATCTCTTGGATGTGTTGATTGTTGCAATAACATTGGGTTGTGAGCTTTGGGGGATTCCCTCTTTTTAGGGCATGAAATTGCACCAACGATGTATTTTTGGCCCTTGGAATTATCCCATGATAACGCCTCTTTGGAGATCAGTTGTTTGATCCCCTTTAAATTTTTTTCTAGAAAGGTTGTTTGGTGTTCTGTACATGGAAGGGTGCAATAGTGGGGTGGGTTTTTCTATTAGTTCATTTGTTGTTTGAAGCCTTATTTGGGATGTGGGGTAGTTTACCTTATAGTAGTAATGTGCTCGAGATACTCATCTTGTCGTGGCCCTCAACATTTCTAGTGGTCAAGTTTAGGTTGTGGCTTGTCTGCTTGGTTGTTTTATTTCTGCTTGATACACTATGTAGATAGAAAGGATGTTGTGTCATAATGTACGTGGAAGGTTGTGAAAATGTGGGATGCTTTGATTGGGTGTTTTTTTTTCTTTATTTTTGTTTAAGCCAACATATCCTCGCCTAGTCGTGGCCTTTTGTTTTGCTAACATTGCTTGAAATTTGGCCCTCTTTCTCCCAAGTCGAATTTTTGTTGTGATTGTTATGTCAGTGATGTTTTCTCTATGTTCAAAGTGGTTGAAATGGTAGGAAGGGTCACTTCTTGACCTTATTTTTTTTTGAATGTGAGGCTCCTCTTCTGAGAGGGTAGCCACGTTTTATTTTTTTTTCTTTCATGTTGTTTTCTTCCCTTCTTCCTTTCTTCCATTAGCTTTATAGAGAGAATGGGGGGATTGCTGTGGATCGGTTTTCGGGAAGGATGAAAAGAAGTGCAAACTCTCGAGGTGGCCACCCTAGTCCTTCTTGATATTTTCCCCTTGTGTTCTCCCTTTTCTGTGATGTCATGGGGTTCGGGAAGCTTGTTCTTTGTTTGAGCATCCCCTTGTGAGCTGGTAGCCATGTTTTATTTCTCTTTATTTCATGTCATTTTGTTCCCTTTCGGTCCCTAAATTTATGGAGAAAAGTAGGAATTTTTGTCGAACGGTATCCAAGAAGGATGAAAAGTAGGGCAACCTCTTGGGGTGGCCGCCCTAGTCCTTGTTGGTCATTGTTCCTTATAGTTCACCCCTTTTTTGTAAGGTACAAGGCTTGTAAAGTATGTACTATTTTTGAGCCTCCCCTTGTGAGTTCATAGCCATGTTTTATTTCTCTTCTTTTTTTATGTTTCTTTCCTACCTTATTCATTTTGGTCCTTAGATTTATAGATAAAATGTGGAATTGCTGTGGATTGGTGTTTTGGAAGGATGAAAAGGCAGTGCGAGCTCCTGGGGTGGCCAAATTCGTCCTTCTTGATCCCTGATCTGTGTAGTTCCCCCATTTTTGCGAGGGAATGGGGACTTGAAAGCCTGTTTTTTATTTGAGGCTCATCTTCTCCACTACAGCCACATTTTGGTTTTCCTTTTCTTTTTCTTTTTTTCCATGTTGTTTTTTTCCCTTCCTCCTTCTGGCCCCTAGCTTTACAATGAAAAGGGTGAATTATTGAGGATTGGCATTAGTAAAGGATGAATGGTAGTGTGAGCTCCTGGGGTGGCCACCCTAGTCCTTCCCTATCATTGTTCCTTGTGATTCTTCCATTTTTTCGAGGACATGGGGCTCAGGAAGTTTGTTCTATTTTTGAACCTCCTTCTTTGATTGGGTAGACAATTATGTTTCTATTTCTTTCATGTTTTTTTCTTACTTTCATCATTCTTGCCCATAGCTTTACATAGAAAATGGGGATTTCTAGTGGTTTGATGTTTTTTAAGGATGAAAGAAGTGTTAGTTTTGGGGTGGCCAACCTAGTCCTTTTCGGTCATCGTTATTTACAATTCCCCCCTTTTTGAAAAGGCAAGGGGTTTGGAAATATTCCTATTTTTCTTCTTGAATTTTCCCTTATGACGGGGTTGGATCCACCATATTTTTATTTTTTCTTATATAAATATATGTTTTATTTTTCCCTTCCCTTCCTCCTCTCAACCACCAACATTGTTACAGAGAAAGGGGGGAACTGTTGTGGTTGCATATTCGAGAAGGATAAAAAGCATCTCAAGGTCCTGGGTTGGACACCCTAGTCCTTCTTGATCATAGTTCCTTGAATTTCCCCCCTTTTTGCAAATTCATGGGGTCTGGGGAGATTTTTTTAGCCTCCTTTTAGTGAGTGGGTTATGGATTACAATTTTCTTGAGGGATAAGGGGGCTTGTTGCTTGTTGCGATGAATTTTATGTTGGGTTGGATTTTAGCCATTCGGCATTGGGGTGTGATTCGTTGGTAACACATGGAAAGGACCCTAGGAAAAATATATCTTAGATATTATTACAATGAAGAACATAAAAAAATGTGATAGTTAGTGTGAATTGAAGAATCTCATGAATCATTGAGTTTTTGAATGCAATTTGAGCTTGAGGCTTCGATCAAGGCCATGTTTGTCTTGGTATTGCATCCCATTCAAATGCGCTCCCTAAAATATGTTAGGAATCAGTGGAGTTGGTCGTCTATGCCTAATGCAGTGTGGTTAGATGAAATGTGGCAGGTGATGTTTCGTGGCGTGTGTTGGCAAGTGGTGATCTTGTCCCGTTGATTGGGCAGTCGGCGTTAGATGATGCTAGCTTTGCGTGACATCCTCGAAAATTTCTTTTCTCTCTCATGTCCTCGCATTGGGTAGGTCATATTTATCTCCAACTTGTGAACTTAGCTTAAGCGAGAACACCCACTGAGTTTAAGAATGTAATTAAGTGGAGGAAAATAAACTTAAAAGGATTCCCCTAGTAGCAGCCAAAGAACTAGAAAGAGCCCAACATGAAAATTGGGTGTCAACGACACCTAAATTGTAGTCTATATAAGCATCCTCAGTAATGGATCTGGGCTAAGTCCCTTGGAAGGGGGTGCCTGAGAGGGTGATAGACCCGTCAGGTATGGACCCTACCACATCACGAGGCGTTGTCAGTGAGTCGAGTTGTTTGGGAATGAAACCGTAATTGGGTGGTAAATTTAATCCAAGTCTAAATACAAGCGAGAGACAAATACCAAACAAGTACTGCGAAGGAAAGATGAAAATGAATTTGAAAAAAGAGTGAAAGAGTGCCTGAAATTATAGAGAGGGAAGAAGATGGAGGTTGTCAATGTGTCTCGGTCGGATGTAGAATGACTCAGGTTGATTCGTCGATCGATTTGAAGTGAAAACAAACATGGGTTACTACATTATTACAAGCATGGGTGGAGTACCACCCATCGGTTTTTCAATGTGGTGGTTGAGGAATGAAGTGTTCACCCTTGTGGCGGGTCATGTGAACCTTCATGCTCGTCATGTTGGTTGGTGGGCTTTCCATTCAACCTGTCTTGAAACACGGACCAAGGAGCCTAACATGTGTGCAAGTCGACGAGTTTGAAAACCTACTAGGTAGAAGGAAGTTTATCAGTGAGATCCCATCTCTGGGGGGTGTATCGATGAACAACCTTGAGCTTATGGGAAGAGTTCGAGTGCGACCACACTTGTTCGGACCTGAAATATGGTGAAATATTCCTGAGCAGGGAAAAGCCATATGAAACTCTGGTGGAGGCTCGTTGCGATACTAATGTGAAAATTTTTCATCTGAATTAGGTATAGGAGTGAAATACTAATCGAACCATATAGTAGCTAGTTTCCTCTGAAGTTTCCCTCAGTATAGCTAGAGCTCACGTTTGAGTTTTATCGGGTAAATAAAATTATCAGAGGCATCCGGGGTTTAATTCCCTTGACCTATTATCAAACTTTAAATAGGTAACAGGGTGTGGCTACTCCATTGAGCTATGCCATGGAATCAAGAGCTCCAAGTGGGTCATTTTTGGTAAGCATAACTAGCAATGTGGGGAGAACTGAAAGTTGAGTTTCAGTGAAAAATTGTGTGCTAACCTAGATCCCACAAAGGGTGTTGGTTTATTAAGATAGTAAGACGATGGTCATGGAAATCGAAACACACTGAGGAGCGTGTAAAAAATCACCCATTGAATTAACTAGCCCCGAAAATGGATGGCACTGAACCCCACAACCTATACTCGATCTTCAGAGAAATTTCCTAGGTTTGATGAGTAAGAGGATGTGGGGGTCATTGAGAAACCTTGGGCGTGAGCTTGGGTGGATCTGCCCCCAGTGCAGATCTTGGTGGTAGTAGAAAATATTCAAATGAGAACTTTAAAGACTGAAGTGGGGAAAGGTTCCATGTGAACAAAACTTGGACATGGGTTAGTTGATCCTAAGAAATGGGTAAGCCTTGTATCAAGGGTGAACTCATCACGAGCATTGAAATGGAATCAGGTTAATATTCCTGAACTGGGACATCGTAATAGGCAGAAAGGTTAGGAAATCTGTAGATGTTGTCGAGGGCCAGAGGAAGAGTTATATTTTCTTTCTAACAACTTTCCCACTCTAGAATCGATTCACCCGGAGATAGGGTCCAACAACTGGAAGAGCACCACATGTCTTGTGGTTTTTGGTGTGCCCTTGGCGACCCTTGAAACTTTGGAAGACCGAGTACCGTTCATGCCCATTCGTACTCATAACTACATTAGGTATCCCAGGTGAACAACCTTTGGTCAATAGAACAATGTAGGTAAGGGAAGTTGGCAAAACAGATCCATAACTTCTGGAAAAGGATTGGCCTTGAGGGCTGAACGTAGGGGTCTACGCCCTCAACTCGTGGGCTATTAATAGTTTGCATGAGCTTCTCTCATGGTGACTGTGGGAATTCACGTGTAGATTGGGCTACCAGCGTAGAATTCCCCCTTGTGGGGGATTTTCCCTAGGCGGTGAACAATCGAATCAGAACTAGTACGGACAAGGGGAATTCGAATTTTTAATTAAAACAAAGCATTGTGATGGTCCCTGCAGATTCTCACGCAATGTGATTTTTTCCCAATGCTCTTAATTTAAAAATGAATAAATTCAACCAAGCACGGGTAAATGACGGGAGTACCTATGAATCTCTTCAGGTAGCCAAATGCCTCGTCATGTAATTAGTGAACTGCATGAATGGATTAATGAGATCCCCACTCTTTCTATCTACGATCTAGCGAAACCACAACGAAGGGAACGTGCTTGGTAGAATCAGTGGGGAAAGAAGACCTTGTTGAGGTTGACTTTAGTCCAACTTTTTGAAATGACTTAGGAGGTATAGAATAAGTGGGCGTCGTTTTTGTTGCAAGTGAAATACCACTACTTTTAATGTTATTTTACTTACTTCATGGGGTAGATATGGAGCATTGCCCATGTTTTTGGCCTTAAGGCATGTTTCGATGGTTCGATCTAGGTCGAAGACATTGTCAAGTGGGGAGGTTGGTTGGGGAAACACATTTGTTAAAATATAACGCAAATTTCGGAAGATGAGTTCAACCAGAAAAAAAAATAGTGCATGGAAAAAAAGGGTAAAAGCTCATTTGATCTTGATTTTCAGTACGAATACAAACCATGAAAATGTGGCCTATCGATCCTTTACTCTTTTAGAATTTAAAGCTATAGGTGTAAGAAAAGTTACCACAGGGATAACTGGGTTGTGGAAGCCAACCATTCATCGCGACGTTGCATATTGATCCTTCGATGTCAGCTCTTCCTATCATTGTGAAGAATAATTCACCAAGGGTTGGATTATTTACCCACCAATATAGAATGTGAGCTGGGGTTCAACCATCATGATACAGGTTAGTTTTACCCCACCAATGAACTTCATCGCAATAATAATTCATCTTAGTATAAGAGGAACCATAGATTCACACAATTGGTCATTGCGGTTGAATGAAAATCTAGTGACACGGAACTACCATGTGTCGGATTATGCTTGAATGCCTCTAAGTTAGAATCCACACTAGAAGCAGTACATGTCAATCTTAAAATTTATCTTGACCCACAATAGGCCATCACTTTGTCGCCCCTAGGAGCTCATGTTATCTAAAAACCGCAATCGTGAAGCATCTTGGTCAAGGAAACTTTGAATTTCAATTTCAAACAATCATTGAGAATAATCCTTTACAGATGACATAAATACACGACAGTTTATTTTAAGTGGAAGAGTGGCCTTACTACCATGATCCACTGATATTCAATCCTTGGTCATGTTGATTCGTAGCTTATCTCTTGTCACTTTGTTCAAAATTCTGAAAAATATAGTCGTTGCACCTCTTTCCCCCCCATCCTTCATTCAAACATTGTTTCTTTTTCTCACATCTCAAAAATTATTTTCTTGGGGACGAGAAAATTTGGGTTTCCATGGTGTGGTTGCAAGAGAAATTTCTAGTTTGTGGAACTTGTGGTTGGTTACATGCTGCGAAATGGCCAAAAAATTCTTCACCCAACTCCAAGGAACACGACAGGTGTGCTTCCATTTCATGGAACGCACTTGGAGTTTGGATTTCCTCCCACACCCATGAGGGAAACATGCTAGGGAACTTAGTGTTACCATGTCACGTCATGGCCAAAACCATCTACAATGTTCAGGGAACATGGGGATTAGGGATTCCATTTCGCGGCACACGATAGAAAACTGAAGCAAGCTTGGGAAATTTGGGGTTTCCATGTCATGACCATGATGGTTTCCATATTTTATGGCACATTGGAAACTCAAGGTTTTCACTGAGTCCCCACCATGGGGAACTTGGGGTTTTGATAATGATGGAAACCGCTGCCCAAGTCTAGGTAACTGGTGGTGTTTCGAAACCGCAAACCAAACCTCTAGGGAACTCGGGGTTTTTTCCATGTCATGGTGTAGAGAAACCAACCGCCCAAGTTAATGAAACTTTGGGGTTTCCATTTCATGACACATTGGAAAATTGACACAATTTGGAGAAACTTTGGGTTTTCATTTTGTGGCACAACGAAAATTTCCCATGTTTAGGAGACCTAGGGTTCCCATGTCTCATCACGATGGAAACCACAACCCCAGCATGGGGGACTTAAGGGTTCCATGCTACGGAATGAAGGAAATTACCACCCAAGTATGCAAAACTTGGAGTTTCCATGTCATTCCACGGCTAAAATTTTCACCCAAGTCTAGGGAACTTCAAGTTTCCATGTCATGGTCCGAAAAAAACCGTCACTGAAGTTTGCAAACCTTTGGGGTTCCCATTTTCTGTGGCACAACGTAAAGCACCCAATTCTGGGAAACTCTGGGATTTTAATGTCCCACCATGATGGAAACCATGGCCTAGGTGCAGGGAAGGTGAACCACCCATGTTTATAGAAATTTTGGGCTTCTATTTCATGGCATGAGGGAAACTGCCTTATTCTAGGAGCCTTGCGGTTTCCATATTCCACCCTGACGTAAAAATCAACCATTGTTTGGGGTTTTCATGTCACGACATGATTGAAATATCCCAATTTTATATAACTCATGGTTTCCATTAGGAGGTACGATGAAGAATCGCCCAAGTCTTGCAAACTAGGGGCTTACATTTCATGGTGCGATGGAAACCGCTTCCCTGGTCTATCTCTAGAGCTTTCGGTTTTCATGCCTCCTCATGACATAAGTCATCCAAGTGCAGGGAAGGTTGAGTTTCCTTGATTTTATATGAGGAAATACACCCAATAGTGTGAAATATAAGGTTTCCATGTCCCTTCTCACTAGACACCACCGAAGTATATGTCTGTCATGATGGAAACCACCCCCATTCCTTGAAACGTGGGGTCTCCATGTCGCATCCAGGAAGAAAATTACCAAGTAGGGGGGAACTTCGGGTCTCATTATCCCTCTTAGAAAAAATTCACCAAATTGCAGGGAACCCATGATTTCCATGTCACGTCTGGTCAAAAAAATCCTAAGTGTGGGAAAGTTGGGGCTTCCATGTCACGCTGCGACAAAAATCACCTAGTTGCAGTAAACGTGGTGCTTCCATGTCCCTCTAGTGACAGAAGCCACGACCATATCACAGTAGAATTTTTTGGTTTCCATGTCTTGGTCGCGACAAAAACCACCACCCAAGTGTAGGGAACTTATCTTTTCCACGTCCCCCTACCATGGAAGTCGTCCACGTATGTGAGAGATTAGCGCATGTCATGGAGTGTCAGAAATCCCACTCAGGTTAGGGAATCAAGGGTGTAATGGCCGTATATCCGCGGTGATCTTCCAACCACGTATATCGGGTTACACTTTTTATTTTTAAAAATACTAGTGTATGGAATACACTTAGCTCCAACACTTAGTCAATTTTCCAAACAAGTTTTCTTAACAATGCAATGGAATAACATTAATATTCAATATTTAAATTTTCACAATTGAACATTCAACACATCACACAAGTATTCCCATACATAATTGTTTTTGGTCAATTTAGTGTATCCTAAATTGCTGCATTTAATTTGTCAATCCGGGATTCGTAAGCTGATGAAGTGCGGCGCACTATATGTGCAAGATAACCTATTTCTTAACTTTTTGTCGTTTTTGGTTTTCTAAGGTGAAATGGAAATTCTAAAATGAAAACAAGTATGGTTATATTTGTTCAAGGAAATGATATCCCCTATAATGATTTACCAACTTGAAACTTAAAAAGGTGATTGGTGACCACATGACTCGCTCGCCCACTATGACTGCACATTGGCCCGGAACCCTCACTCACAAATCTCACCAAACACACTACTTTCCCCGTGATCCACATGACTTTCGCATGTGCTATGGGAGTTCCCATTGTACTTTCGCCATGTGTCGTTGCATGACGCATCACGAAGGTGGGTGGTCACCAAAACGGTGCACCCGATGTCACAGATGTCATTGCATATGCCCATCACACATGAATCTAACTCACGGGCATGACATCCTCACCCACTCCAAATAAGGTTTTTTTCCTCGACATCTCCATCACATCATCACAAAGTTTCACTAGCTCCAACATCCCCAAAATTTCCATGTCCTTCTCTGCTCCATCATCGAACAAACCACCAATGTGCATGACTCCATATACATGTACATGGGAAAATATACTCAATCCATGGTCATAAAAAAAAATCTATCGCAATCTCCAGATGCTACCTCCATCGTGGGAAGTAAATCTTCTTAACTCAAGCTACATTCTATCACTACAACATATATCATGTCGACCTATCATGTATCATCAATACCATGTAAATATGCTACCGAGATACTCCTACTCAACTCCAACATATATCAGCATGTTGAGCTCCCCCATGTCTCGAACTACTTGGGTAGTTGATCCAACCGTCACGTCCAAACCATGATAAAGTACTTCCTTGTGGATTCACAAATTTTTTCTCCACCATTCTATCACATCATCAATTCGATCCAAAAATCTCCAATCTCTATCAAAATAAGCCATGCTCATGTCCATGAAGTAACCTCCATCTCATCCGCAACATGATGTCCATCAAATACTAAGTAAGCCATCTCCAATTCCATGAAGTAGTCGTCATTTTGTCTACAAAATGCCGCCCATGATGCTAATACCTATGTGTTTCTCGTAGACAGTCACATCTATCATGCATCATCATCCATGTGTGAGAGGCCCATCTCCTCAATTCAATCAAGACCTCCAACCATCAATCCAATTCTCAATGTGCCATATCCAGGTCCATGAAGAAACCTCCATCTCATTTGGAGTATGCCATCTATGTATCTATCAAAGGGGAAAGTTAACCCTTGCCTCTTCATCCATCCATGCTCTGGCCATGATCCTAGATTAATGAGCCACCATTTCCATCAAAATTAAGGCTATGTAAAAAATACTAAACACATGCCCAAGTGCACCCAAAAAGACATATCCACAGCTACAATTCCATTGAAATCCAAAGTGTCTTGTATCAAACATACGCATCAAGTCACCCCTTATGAACGCACCCCACAATGTGTGTAAGGTATGCATCCCATACTGCATTAATGTGAAGTCACATCGTGACCTCAACTCATTAATGAACCAAATAATACAAGACCACTATAATATGAAGTCTCCAATGGCTACAAAAATCTCCAAATCACCATGAATTCCTATGCATCATCTCCATCCAATACTTCAGTAGGTACACTTTACTTGGCCATGAATTCCATCACAACTTGCCTCTTCCCTCTAAGTCACATGAATGTCCTTATAAGCCTCTCACAAAAAAACCATGGTCTTGTTGTCCAAATGTGAAAAACATACCCATAGGTCCATCTATAAAATGTCTTCATGTCGCACTAGAAAATCCATCATGCTCAACATCCTTTCCTTGAAACTCCTTCTTGATGCTCATAAGTGGTATCCCCATAAGTGCACCTGCATAATGTATGCCATGCTCTATGTCAATTTCCATGACTTGGGTTGCCAAAATGTCTATCAAGGTAGACTCAACACAACTCTAGTCATCTCATCATTGTCCATCATCCAAGTTAGTGTGCTAGGTCACTTCTACCTTCATATGCCATCACGGGTTCTTCCTTCACTATTGCCTCCCCCCTAAAGCTCCACCAAGATTGCTTCTTAGTTCCAACCATGACGAAGTATACCCAAATATCACACCAGTGTGTCATTCCTTCCATGAGTCATGTTGAGAACTTAGCCAATTCTCCATATGGCTAAGCATGACTTATCCATCACAAAGCTCATCAATTTCCACCCTTTTCATAGGCATTTGAACCTTCTAGCATGAGGTCAAAAATTCGGCCAATAAATTCTGCAAAAATCAATGTTCCTTTCTTCTCCAATGCACAAGGTCTCATCATAGTCTTCCAAGGAAATATTATTCATCGGATCGGCAAAGAATTTCCCTCCTTTTCCATCCATGCATATGGACCATCCTCCAAAAGCACCAATGGAGCACAAGTTATAACCATACGTACATCCTCATAAGGTCTCTCTAAGTGAATGTCCTCCATCATCACTATCGACAAAGTGCACAATCTTGGTCCAACTTGTTCATCAAGTTGTTCCTCCATCATTAACACATCTGCAACATCCTCTTATTCATATGTCTCTACTTCTACTTATTCATCGCAATCTACAGCTACATCCTGCTCCATTGATCAACCTAGTTGAACAAGCTCTACTTCAAAATTCTCCTGCAAGACATTAATTTCAACACGAATCCATGGGTGCTATTCTTTCATATGCCTCAACCTGTATAAGGTCTGAAAAATCCTCCCTTGACATTTTTCCAAACTCACCATGTCTTGTTATGTAGCTTTGACCATCACTAATGGCTTGCCCCTGTCAATGTTTCAGTGAGAAAAGCAAATATAATGTCCAATATTTGATACCAACTGCAGCCTTTTCATTTTGTTCCTACTTCAGTATTCAATATTCAACAAGGCTCAACTCACCCTAAATCGAGATTTGGTACCATATATCATGAAGTGGTAGTGGTGCTAGTGCTTTACCCATGTGAGGGCACCCAAGGAAATGTGTTTTGGTCGGTAAGGTTGGGTCATGTCGTGTGAGGGTGGGCATGTCAAAAATTCCAAGTGGTGACTACCCATCTGCCTTGTGCACGTTTAGATGTCTCATTTTTCATTTTCTCTCATGAGCCTTCATTCAGGTTGTGAGTTCGGGCGGGTTGGGTCATGTCGTTCAGGTTGTGCATTCACGTGGGTCAAGTTGCACATTCAGGCAGGCCAAGTCGTGCGTTCAGGAGGGTCGGGTAGTACATTTGAGCGAGTCAGGTAGGATGTTTTTGTGTCAGGGGACTATGTTAAAAGTGCTAATTTGTGATCACTCATGTGCCTTATGCATGTTTGTGCAACCCATTTTCCAATTGCTCCCTCATGACTTCATTCGGGTTGTGCATTCGGGCGGGTTGAGTCAGGTCGTGTAAGGGAGGTCATGTTAAAAATTCTAAGTTCTAACCACCTGTGTGCCTTGTGCACATTCATGAGACCCATTTTATGTTTTCTCCCTCGTGCCTTCGTTCGGGTGGGTTGGGTCGTGCCGTGTGAGGGCACCAAAGGAAACAGGTTCGGGTGGGTCGGGTCGTGTGAGGGTGAAAATGTCAAAAATGCTAAGTTGTGATTGCTTCTTTTCCTTATGCATGTTCACGCAACCCATTTTCCTTTTTCTCCCTCCTTCCTGCATTTGGGAAGGTTGGTTTGGGTCAGGTAGGGTTTTGTAATGGCAGTCGTATAAAAAATGTGAAGTTGTGACTGCCCACATGACTTTTGGACGTTTGTGTGGCCTGTTTTCCATTTTCTCCCTTGTGCCTTCATTCGGGTAGGTCGGGTCATGTTGGGTCTGGTTATGTGATGGTGGCTTAGTCAATAATGCTAAGTTGTGACTGCTTGTGTCCATTGTGCATGTTCATGTGACCCGTTTTCCATTTCATCCCTCGTGCCTTCATTTGGTTGGGTCAAGTTAGGTCGTGCAGTGTGAGGGCGCCCAAGGAAACACGTTAGGGTGGGTTAGTTTGGGTCGGGTCATGGAGGGCACCCAAAGAAAGGAGTTTGGGCAGGGCAGTTTGGGTCAGGTCGGGTCATGTGAGGGCACCCAAGGAAATGTGTTCGGGTGGGTTGGGTCAAGTTGTGTGAGGGCACCTAAGGAAACACATTCAAGCAGGCTGGGTTGGGTCATGCCATGTGATGGCACCCCAGGAAACATGTTCGAGCTTGTTTAGTCAGGTCAGGTCATGTGAGGGTGCCCAGGGAAACATGTTTGGGTGGGTTGGGTCAGGTCATATGAGGTCGCCCAAGGAAACACGTTCAGGTCGGTTGGGTCAGGTGGTGTCAGGGCGGTCGTATAAAAAATTCTGATTTGTGATCACTATTGTGCCTTGCACATGTTCATATGACCCGTTTTTCATTTTCTCCCTCGTGCCTTCGTTCAGGTGGGTCGAGTCATGTCATGGGAGGGCACCGAAGGAAATGCATTTAGGTCATCTTGTATGAGGGAGGCCATATAAAAAATTCTAAGTTGTGAGTGCCCATGTGCCTTGTGCATGTTTGTCCGACCCATTTGTCGTTTTCTCCCTTGTGCCTTCATTTGGGTGGGTCATGTTGCGTCAGGTCATGTGAGAGCACCCAAGGAGACATGTTCATCTCAGGTCTAGTCTGGTCATGTAATATGTAGGTGGCCAAGGAAAATGTTCAGTCGGGTCGAGTCGGGTTGTGCCATGTAAGGGCGCCCTAGGAAACGCGTTCGGGTGGGTCGGGTCAGGTCGGGTGGGGTTGGGTCATGTCGTGTGAGGGAGCCAAATAAGAAGTGTTCGGGTGGGTTGGGTCGGGTCATGTCATGTGCCAACGCCCAAGGAAACATGTTTGGGTGGGTCAGGTTGCATTGAGTTGGGTCATGTGAGGGTGTCAAGGAAAACATGTTCGAGCAGGTCAAGTCACGTGAGGGTACCAAATGAAACACATTTAGGTGGGTTTGGTCAGGTCGTGTGAGGGTGACCATGTAAAAAATGCTAAGTTGTGACTAGCCATGTGCCTTGTGCAGGTTAGTGTGACCCATTTGATGTTTTCTCCCTTGTGCTTTCATTCGAGTGGGTTGGGTTGTGCTATGTGAGGGCACCCAAAGAAACGTTTTCAGGTCAGGTCAGGTCGGATTGTGTGAGGGAGGTTGATAACAAATTCTAAGTCGTGACTGCTTGTGTGCCTTGTGCACATTTGCGTGACCCATTTTCCATTTTCTCCTTTCTACCTTCGTTTCGGCAAGTCGATTTAGGTTAGGTCGGGTCGTGTTGTGTGAGGGCACCAAAGTAAACACATTTGGGTCAGGTCAAGTTGGGTCATCTGAGGAAGGCCATATAAAAAATGAAAATTTGTGACCACCTGTGTTCCTTGGGCATGTTCGCATGACCCGTTTATTGTTTGCTCCCTTGTCCATTTGTTCGGGCGAGTCGTGTTGGATTGGGTCAGGCCGTGGTGTGTGAGTGCAAGAAAGGAAACATGTTCAGGTGGGTCAGGTCCAGTTGGGTCATGTTAGCACACCCAAGGAAACATGTTCGGGTCGGGTCATGTGAGGGTGCCCAAGGAAACACGTTCAAGAGGGTTGGGTTGGTTTGGTCGTGTCATGTGAAGGCGCCCATGGAAACGCATTTGGGAGGGTCAGGATGGGTCATGTCATGTGAGGGCACCCAAGGAAATGCGTTCAGGTGGGTTCGGTTAGGTCAAGTCAGGTCATGTGAGTGTGCCAAGGAAAATACGTTTGAATGGGTCAGGTTGGGTCGGGTCGTTTCATGTGAGGGCACCTAAGGAAACACATTCAGGTGGGTCGGGTCGGGTCATGCCATGTGAGGGTGCCAAACGAAACATGTTTAGGCAGGTCAAGTCAATTTGTGTGAGTACGGTTGTATAAAAAATGCTAATTTGTGACCGTTGATGTTCCTTGTGCATATTCATGTGACCCATTTGCAGTTTTCTCCCTTGTGCCTTCATTTGAGTGGATGAGTTCGTGAAGTGTGAGGGTGCCCAAGGAAATTCTCTTGAATTGGGTCAGATCATGTCATGTGAGGGAAACAGTATAAACAATGCTATGTTTTGACCACCCGTATGCCTTGTGCACGTTTGAGAGACTCGTTCGCCGTTTTCTCCCTTATGCCTTCGTTTGGGTGAGTCAAGTTGGATCGTGTGAGGGCACCCAATGAAACGTGTTTGAGCGGGTTAGGTCAATTTGTGTGAGGACCATATCAAAAATTCTAATTTGTGACTGCTCGTGTGCCTTGTGCATGTTATTACGACCCATTTTTCATTTTATCCTTTGTGCGTACATTTGGGCAAGTCAGTTTCTGCTATGTGAGGGTGCCCAAGGAAATGCATACGAGTCAGGTCAATTTGGGTCGGGTTGTGTGAGAGAGGCCATATCCAAATTACTAAGTTGTGACTACCCATTTTCCTTGTGCACGTTTGTGAGACCCATTTTATGTTTGCTCCCTTGTGCCTTCATTCGGGCAGGTTGGGTGGTGTTTTGTGACGGTGACCAAGGAAACACGTTTGGGTTGGGTCAGGTTGAGTCTTGTGAGTGCAAACATATAAAAAATTCTAAGTTGTGACTGCTCATTTTCCTTGCGCATGTTCGTGCGACCCGTTTTTCATTTTCTCTCATTTTCCTTCATTAGGGCGATTGGGTTGTGTCGTGTCACACCGCCCAAGGAAACACATTCTAGTTGGGTCGGGTTGGGTCATGTGTAGGTGATCATATCAAAAATTCTAAGTTGTGACCGCCTATTTTCTTTGTCTAAGTTCGTGTGACCCGTTTTCCATTTGCTCCATTATGTCTTCATTTAGGCAGGTTGGGTCATGTCATGTGAGGTCACCCAACGAAATGTGTTCGAGTTGGGTCAGGTCATGTAGTGTGAGTGTGGTCGTATTAAAAATACTAAATTTTTACCACCCTCTTTCCTTGTGCACATTTGTGCAACCAATTTTCTGTTTTCTCCCTTGTACCTTCGTTCGGGCGGGTCGGGTGAGGGCCTCGTCATTCTTGTTTTATTTCCATCCTCTACATTTTACATTAAGGGTTCTGCAGAAGATCAAATGTTAAAGGTCAACTTTTTTTGCTGGCCAGGTGGACTCTTAGGTGGCCTCGTGCGGGGTGAGGTGGCATTTCTAATAGAGGTTATCGACTTGGTCATTCTCCTTTTACTTCCTTCCTTTTCCTTTTACAGTGAGGTTGTCGCAGGTGATCAAGCGACCGAGGCCCACCATTGCTGCTATCTGGGTGGATTTTGTTGTAATATTATCTATTTTTGATATGTTAGCATAAGTAGTCAAATAATTTTGAAAATGTCAAGGTAGGATATGGATGAAAAAGAATGATTTTTTTTTTTAATGCTAGGAAAATTACTATGTTTTATAGGCATCCATATCAATAAAATTATAGGTGTTAGCCTCCCTAAATAAAGAAGGTGTTATCACCAAAATAAGACCCTGATAGGCTATGGATCAGACCACTTCAGTGTAACTATTTCAAACCAATATTTTAGCTGAGGCTTAGCCTCCTCAGCCTGAGAGGGATCTCTCAAGGGTTAATGATTTTGTATAAATATAGATGGATAACTCTATGGTTTGTTGTTTTGTATGTTTGCAGGTTGAAAGATGAAGAAAAGCTACCATTGGGTTATGGAGTCAGTGATAGGGATAAGATAACAAAATAACACTTCTTATAAAATTGAGGCTTGTATATACTTTAATGAAAGGATGACACATTCAAGAAAGTCTCAATATCTTGAGGTTCAAAGGAAATCAGAGCATGTGTGCATGAATTATGAGTCATGATACATCAAGGTATTGAAAGGAGAGTATTTAACAGATATTTATCCAAGCTTAACACTTAAAGGAAGTCAGAGCACGAGTGACCATAAATTCTGAGTAATAAGCATCAAACATTGAATAAAACCATCCACAGATAAGACCTAAGAACTCAATTCACCATAAATTAACACCTAAAGGAAGTAAGAGCATGTTCCCATGAATTTTGAGTAATAAGCATCAAAACTATGGAATTAAAACACAAGATAGAAGATAAAGCTCATTGAAGTACACTAAGAATCTCAACTTCAGAAAAGTTAAACTGCTTTTGTATATATCAGCTCCTCCAAAGTATTTACAAAAGTAGATTGTTCTAATAACATTTTCCAACCCTATGCAATTCAACTTCTTGTCTCTTATAGGGTCATCATTACATTCTTGTATTCTCTCTAAAAACTTGAGAAATTTTTTAATTTTCTAGCTTAACACCTATCAACTGCTAAAACAAAAATTTAATTACATCTGACAATTAAACTGTCTGTTCTAGAGTCTTAATACAACTAGGATTAAAACTCTTTAGTATAACTTCAAAAACTTATCTAAACATTAAATATTCAATCTGATAGCTGCTCCTCCTAATCTTCGACCTTGATTATGTCCATAACCTTGCTGCTACAATCTATTAACTTGTCCCTTATCGGTCCTGAAAAGTATGAACATGTTTCCTACAATATAGCTTTTAACCCTCATTTATGCTCCCTGGACCTTTGGCTGACAAAAATGAACCTTTCAAGACAAATTAAATGTGTTATAACTTTCACATAACCATATTCATCCACCTGTGAAAAATTGAGTTCATGAAAGGGTATGCAGAGATATGATATGTCTATGCTACAAAAATATCAACTGTTTTCGTAGCGCAGTTACTATGCATTTGTAACACATCTCTTAACATAAAATTTCCTTTTCTTTAGCACTTGGAACCTCATTGGTGACTGATTTCGATCTTCTAACAGCATCAAAACTTCAAAAAACTAGTGTTTTCCTCTTGGAACCTTATCAAAAAGTTTAAAATTGCACCTACAACAGTTTCATAGCGCGCTACGAAACTGCTGTGTATCTCCATAATACACAGTTTCTTCATCATATTTTAAACCTTAAAAATATTTACATTCGTTAAATGATGAGCTTGATGCTAATGAGCCTTGAAATCAATATAAGTCAAGCTTTATCATATCTTCAAAAAGTCATGTCTTTCCCAAAACAAAATTATGTTAAGGGTTTATCACTTACTGTCTTACTTCTTGTTGTAGTAGACCTTCTTCAGATTTTTCCAATTGGATTTCGAGATCTTCAATGTGCCTCTTCTATGATTTCTTTTTTCCTCTGTCATATTTCACCCAGAATCCTTGTGGCTTTAGAAAACCTGTAATAGACTGGCTCGCTTGATTTTAGGAAAAATGGCTTTCTTGATTAAGGGTTCATCCTCACTTGATAACCGATTCAAGATCCTGTTTATGCTTACCATAAGCCTCTTATTCGAAGAAAAACATGCAAAAAGTGTTTTGCATGAGACAATATAACCAAGGACAACCATCCCCTTTCAAAATTTAAAATGACACGATGATAAATGACCCCTAAAAAATATCATGATGATTGTGAATGGTTGCATGTGGGAGAAAATATTCATGGACTCACGCCTACTCATGAAAATTTAACGAAATTTGATGGATTTGACAGTTGGACAAGATTGGTTACAAATCCTCAATTTCGTAGCGCGCATAGTGTATTTTTAGTGTTTTGCGCTATGAAAAGACCAACATTTTCATAGCGCAAAAGTAATTTTTTACACTGTCTGCGCTATAAAAATATGGTTTCATGGCTTATTTGAAAAATTTTGCAAATTGACTAAACACGTGATTTCCGAAGCATGAAATGGGACCTTTGAAATGTGAAACTCTAACCTTATGACTTAGACTCTAAAAACATAAAAATGACTTAACCCCTATTCTAAGATGATGACTTAGGAACAAATACAAATTTTCCAAGTTTGAAAATTTTTATAGTGATAACAGTGGCTTCACTTGGGATAGTGTGCCCCTTTGGTACACTAAGAACCAGTGGCTCCAGTATTGCTATCTATCCCTTTAAAAAAAACTATGAAATTCTTCCCAATCTGCTTCAAACTGTACCTACTAAAAATACTTAGTCAACCTTGAGCTTATTTGCACATTCCTACCTACCCTATAAACTACAAACTTCATTCATCTCAATCAATGTGAACTTTCCAATGTAGCCAATCATGTATTTTATCGCTCATTTGAGTTTTTTGACTGCATTTGACTTCAAAGCAACCATGAAATTGTGATGACCACTACCACTGAAATTGTAACTGATCTTTATGGTAAAAATAATACTGACACAGTGGAGAGTAAAACTTTGGAGAGTAAAACTCTTTCATGTATCTAGCTATAGGGTCCCATAATACATAATCAGCTTGATGATCCTCATAACCTCTTGTAATTTTTAACAACTGATCTTTAGCCACAAAATATTTATTTGATAAGCTATCCGACTGCCTTTCTAAATGATTCCCATAGACAATGTAATTTTCCTCACTACTATGAGCATTCTTTGAATTAATCTGCTATAAGGAATTACAAAAATAATCAATATTTTCCTCTGCCTGAGGGTTATCAAAACTGTCTTCCAGAATTTCTTCTTGGTATTTACAATGATTGTCATCTTCATGATGATCAAAGGATTGACCAACCTGCTGCAAATTTTCTTCAAACTCAAAGGATCTGTCATAATTTTCATAAGTAATGTCCTATTGGGTTTCATTTTCATCTAAGGGAGATATTCTCCTTTCTTCTTGGTGTTCTTCTTGTTGATGAAAGGTATTATCATGAAGGGCTTCTAAAATTTCCTCATCCATAAACTCATCATCTTCATAAAAATTCTCCAAATATTCAATAAAACTCTCAGAGTGCTTACAACAGTCTTTAACCATCAATAAAGATGGATGACACTCTTTATACATCTCATAGAATTCATCATGAAAGTTAGCAAGAGAATATAATGAACCATTTTCCAAACCTTTATACCAAGGCCATTCTTTTACCTATAGAGTGATCATAAACATCTTCGTAAGATAGTCTTCAGGGATCTGAACCTTAAAAATATGTACATGCAAGTGAAACCTAACCAAATGAAGAGTAGCATTGTCTTTCTTTTCATCTTTGTATATTGGAATATCATCTAACCGATAAACCTTTGGCATAGGATTTGGAAAACTTGGGATATGAGACCAATTCATGGGAGCATACCTGGAATTTCTTCTTGCAATGGAACTCATCTTGAAACTTCATTTAGCAACTGATATTTTAGCAGTGGAGTCACCTTCCAATTTTTTATTTGATGTGTGGATTTTCCAAGGTAGGTTTGCAGCCTCGAAGAGATTATGAGCTCCTGCTACCTTCAAGAGTTCAGCTTCATAATTTTTGGGAGATGTATATCTTCAGACTCCTGGCAGACACACCAAAATGTTATCACCAAAATAGGACCCTGATAGGCTACTGATCAGACCACTTCAGTGTAACTATTTCAAACCAATATTTTAGCTAAGGCTTAGCCTCCTCAGCCTGAGAGGGCTCTCTCAAGGGTTAATGATTTTGTATAAATATAGATGGAAAACTCTATGGTTTTTGGTTTTGTATGTTTGTAGGTTGAAAGATGAAGACAAGATACCATTGGGTTATGGAGTAAGTGATAGGGATAAGATAACAAAATAACTCTTCTTATAAAACTTAGGCTTGTATATACTTCAATGAAAGGATGGAACATTCAGGAAAGTCTCAATATCTTCAGGTTCAAAGGAAATCAGAGCATGAATGACCATGAATTCTGAGTAATAAGCATCAAAACTATGGAAGTAAAACACATGATAGAAGATAAAGCTCACTGAAGTACACTAAGAATCTCAGCTTCAAAAAAGTTAAACTGCTTCTGTATATATCAGCTCCTCCAAAGTATTTACAAAAGTAGACTGTTCCGATAACATCCAACCCTATGCAATTCGACTTCTTGTCTCTTATATATTAATCATTACATTCTTGGATTCTCTCTAAACACTTGAGAAAAAAATCGAATTTTCTAGCTTGACACCTATCAACAGCTAAAACAAACTTTTAATTACATCTGATAGTTAAATTTTCTGTTCTAGAGTCCTAATACAACTAGGATTAAAACTCTTTATTATAAATTAATAACCTTATCTAAACATTAAATCTTATATCTGATAGTTGCTCCTCCTAATCTTCGACCTTGATGATGTCCATAACCTTGCTGTTACAATCTGTTAACTTGTCCCTTATCTTTCATAAAAAGTAGGAACATGTTTCCTGGAATATAGCTTTTAACCCTCATTTATGCTCCCTGGATCTTTGGCTGACCAAAATGAACCTTTTAAGACAAATGAAATGTGTTATCACTTTCACATAACCATATCCATCCACCTGTTCAAAATTGATTCCATGAAAGGGTGTACAGAGATGTGATCTGTCTGTGCTACGAAAATATCAACTGTTTTCATAGCGCAATAACTATGCATTTGTAACACATCTCTTAACATCAAATTTCCTTTTCTTTAACACTTGGAACCTCATTGGTGACTTATTTCCATCTTCTAACAACATCAAAACTTCTTAAACCCAGTGTTTACCTATTGGAACCTTATCAAAAAATTTAAAACTACACCTACAACAGTTTCGTAGCACGCTACAAAACTGCTATGTATATCACTTACTACAATTTCATAGCACGCTACGAAACTACTGTGTATCTCCATAGTACACAGTTTCTTCATCATATTTTAAACCTTAAAATTATTTACATTCCTTCAATGATGAGCTTGATGCTAATGAACCTTGAAATCAATATAAGTCAAGCTTTATCATATCTTCAAAAAGTCATGTCTTTCCCAAAACAAAATTATGTTAAGGGTTTATCACTTGCTGTCTTACTTCTTGCTATAGTAGACCTTCATAATATTTTTCCAATTGGATTTTGAGATCTTCAATTTGCCTCTTATGTGATTTCTTTTTTCCTCTGTCATCTTTCACCCGGAATCCATGTGGCTTCAAAAAACCTGTAATAGACTGGCTCGCTTGATTTCAAGAAAACTGGCTCACCTGATTAAGGGTTTAGCCTCACTTGATAATTGATTCAAGCTCTGGTTTATGCTTACCATAAGCCTCTTATTCGAAGAAAAACATGTAGAAAGTGTTTCGCATGATACAATATAACCACGGACAACCATCCCCTTTCAAAATTTAAAATGACATGATGATAAATGACCCCTAACGAATCTCATGATGACTGTGAATGGTTGCATGTGGGAGAAAATATTCGTGGATTGACACCTACTCATGAAAATTTAACAAAATTTGATGGATTTGATAGTTGGACAAGATTGGTTACAAATCCCTGATTTCATAGCGCGCGTAGTGCATTTTTAGGGTTTTGCGTTGTGAAAATACCAACGTTTTCGTAGCACAAAAGAATTTTTTTACACTGTCTACACTATGAAACATGGTTTCGTGGCTTATTTGAAAAAAATTTCAAATTGACTAAACACATGATTTCCGAAACATGAAATGGGACCTTTGAAATGTGAAACAAAGTTATTGGACCTTATTTGATGATGGAGATGAAACTCTAACCTTATGACTTAGACTCTAAAAACATAAAAATGACTTAACCCCTATTCTAAGACCATGACTTAGGAATAAATACAAAATTTCCAATTTTGAAAATTTTTATAGTGATAACAGAAGGAAAATTAAAATAAAATGTTAGTGAAGAAAAAAGGAAAAAGAAAGCTTCAATTTTTGTTTTAAAAAGTTTCATTGGTTGCTTGTCTAAATGCACTCATAAAAGGAGAGATTTATATGGTTGAAATATGATTCCATGCATTATTTACTCACATCATATGTTTTAAACCATATAAATATACCCCCGCCATTCTTCCTATTTCATTTCATTTCCCTAAATTATATCCTACCATTAATTCCTGACATTTTATCTAATAAAAATCGACCCCACCATTCCATCCTCCCACATTCCCACATATCGAATGGTAAGCCTCACACCTGCCGGCATCCAACGTTCCTCATGCCCTTTTTTCCCCCCTCCGCCATCTAAAATTTATCACTGAGGGGGTTTGAAAATAATTGTATTCCGAAACCACCCACTAATACGTGTTAGCTCCATACGATCTCAGAACCCCCTTAGGAAAAATAGTAAACCATCTTACCCCCCTCCGAAAGTCGATTCCAGTATATTTCTTACCTTTGATTTACCATTGGACATATACATGTTCACCAGTCCTCTATTGCCACCTCATTAGCCATTAGCCACTTAAATGCCTTCCCTCCATATTTATGTTATGAATCTAAACACCTATCCGTTAACCCACACAATCAACATAAACTGGATTTTCTTTATTAAACCTTTGAAACCCCTCTACAAACCTCTTCTTCTATTTACAAGTTAAAACACTTCATTGTTTGGAGGTTGTCCACTGATCTAGAGACGATACAATTGCGTGAGAAATTCCTGATCTTATCATCTTGCATTCCCTTCCCCATTCTTGCTCACAAAACCTTCTTTCTTCCCTTTATTAAAAATCAATTTCATTGTCAGTTGTAGCCATAATGCCTCCCAAGTATAAAGGACCCGAGGAAAACATTAATCCTCTAATTTTCCCTCCTATATACCTTCATCATATCCCTATGGATGATAGATATTACATTATCTATTAAACACCTTATGATATTGATATTATCGAGATGTATTGTTGGCTTGAAGACAAATGAATTGAGAAATATGATGAAATCCAGCTCTAGGAGTCAAACCTACCCCGTTATATCTATCCTCCTACCCACAGTTCTCCTGATTTCATTAGGAAATGTCATGCCTCCTATTTTCCAAGCCAGAGATCCATAGTCAATTCCAATGGCCAAGTTATATTTACCATAACCCCTCAGCCTATTGAACAAATTATGTTAGCCCAAATAGTAAAAAATGGTTCCCCATTTTCTCATGAATCTCTGGTTGAAATATATCAGAGATTAGACCTTGCTAAGAGAACCCAAACTTTAGAATTGTTCATAGCACAAGATTCTTCATTTCCTAAGAGAAACCCTCCTTATCCCTCATCCCTATTCCCTAAGAGAACTAAGCAGATAACTACTATCCTATCTTACCTTATTGGATACTACTCTGATCAATATATAGATGAGGCCATTATAGGATTTCTATCAATATTTTGCAATGATTCCAAAATTTCAATAGTGTTCAATTTCAATCCTTTCCTTGCAGAATACATTCATCAGTAGTTCCTCGATTTCAAAATAGAGGACGTATTTAAATATACCTCTATCTTAATCTACATGTTCATATAATTTCAAGGATACAACATGAAATTATCATTACAGAAATTAAATGATAAAGGAGACTAGCAGTCAGTCATTTTTTGGACCACTCTAGTTATGAAAGATCAAAATGAGTTCACTTATAAGCAGTTCATTGAGATGTTTTTCCACCCAGATATTATTCTTCTAAGAAGTAAAGAATAACCAAGAATCAGTGAAGAAATTGAGAATATTTTGTAGCTTTCAAAATAGGTACAAATAGGAGATTGCTACATATATGAAAACTACATAGAAATAAGATTTTTTTGATGTGAGATGTAACCATATAAGTTTCCCAAATTCCTCCCAATGAGGATTTTTGCCTTAGAATTCATCAGGTAGATGATCAACATGGATCAAGTCCATTTTGATGCTGCCAAGAAAAAGTCTCAGTTTAAACTAAAAATGCAGGTTGGTCTGTTCATATGTAACTGCAGGAAAGCAGGAGTAGAGGTAGACCACCTATTGAATAAAATTCAGTTTGATTTAAGATTCAATTGCTCATATGATTCATTAGGGATATTTTCTAAATTAAGGGTAGAAACCAAATCCACTCTTTACTTTCACACACCAAGGCCAAAAAAATAGCAATATAAGAACAAGCCAGAGTGGATAGAAAACACATTGCATGAGGTATAAGAATAGCCAGTTTCATCATCAACAATGCTGACTCCTACAAATTAGGAAAAGCTAGCCAAAAGGAATAGAGAAGAAGGATCCCCTTCAAAGTAAGATATCTTTAGCAAAGGATTCAAAATCATGTATAGAAAGAAAGCTAAGCTTAGGTCTAGATTGAGCATTAGTAAATATTCATAGCAATAGACTCCCATCAACACTAATGTACCCCTTATATCCTCATTAATAGGTGAGCAGTCCACACAATCTCCTAGTACTTCCATGACCACTTCAGATAAGTATCAGATCATGCATACAGGTACATCATCTTCATGTGATCTAGAGAACAGAACCATGGACACCTTCAAGGAAATCAAACTAAAAAATGGAGCCTTAAAGATAAACACATACAACCAATTATGGAAACAAATTTTAGGTGACCAAAGAAGGCTATTATTAGCATTCGATGCAGAGAAAGGAAGAATGATAATTCTATTTCTTCAAGCATAGGTTCCTCATCCTAAAGGAGAAGCAGACTATAAGAAGATATCCCTTGAGTTTGATGTTAGGGAAATACATCCCATTGATCAAATGGAGACCCATAAATAAACTATGGAGATGATCTTCTCTATTGTAACTAACACTTCTACGCCTTTATCTAAATTGTAGGTTAAACTAGAAAATGTCTAGTCACAACTTAACATGGAAAAAGTTTCAGCTTTTGCGAAAGATGCTAGGATTAAAACCTTGGAAGATTTGGTAATCAAATTGGGTTATGATCCTGCAAATGTTAATGCTACAGAGGAGTTGGTTAAGGAAAATAATTCATATATTGCATCATTAAGGAAGAATTTGAAACTAACAACAACATAAGATTAGCCAAGTAAATTGAATAAAAAGAGACAGAAAAGGAAGACATGATGAAGCTCATTCTAGAACAGAGTACAAAATTGAAGCAAATGGAAACAAACATGGAGAAGTGTATTAAAGAAAGCAAGAAACCAACCAAACAAGCCGCTCCTTTATAAGCACCTCGTATGACAGATGTTCCCACTACTATAATTGCTACCACCATTAAAGGATATGTTGCAAACCAGTTAGCCTCTACACTCCAAAACATGATCTTGCAGACTAAAGAAATAAAGAAGCTACATGACAAAGTCAAACTTGTAGAAGATCAACAAAAGAAGACTGACACTTTCCATGCATTAGAGGTTCAGAGGGCTTAGAACCAAGTAGAAATATGGAAGAAATTAGCCACTGAAGCTTCTATTGGATACACCCTTGGTAATGTCAAAAAAATAATTTGGAACAAAATCATTGAATAAATCAATGAAATCTGGCCATCGATCAAGATCATCTTTGAGCAAAAGGAGATAGTGGAAAAGGAAAAACAAGAAATTTTTGATATAAACACAACACTGGGAAAAATGCCTAATACAGCCAGCAGCATTATAAAGTTCCTAAACTCTAAGGACAACTAAGAATTGGATGATCTATGGGTAGATGATAGCATAGAAACTATCATTGAGGTAAATAAATTTGTAATAAAAAATAACTTAGTAGTACAATTAACAGAAAAATGTCATACTCTTGATGTGGAAATCAATAGGTTTCTCTCAAGGATTGATGCAATGATTAAAAAAGGTCTTCCCTCACTATTTGTTATAAATGATAAATTAATGCCTAGGGAAGATTATATGAAGGAGCTCAAAGAAACAATAAGGTTAGCATTTATGTCTTTTATTCAAGGTTCTATGATAGGCAAATCATTTTATAATGTTCTTGAAGATATCAGTTTTATTGACCATGAGATAAAACACATTTTCACAATAAAACCCACTTTTACAAAGTACACTGAGGTAGATGAAATCTAATGAAAGGTTATTAAAGTTTCAATTACAGGTGAGGAGTGGTGGGAGAATTTTTGCGAATACCAAGATTAAAGGACAAGTCATTGTGCCAGCACAACAATCAGTTTTCCAGCGCAATACTAAAAAGGTGGTGACTCAAGAACAATTTTATAGAAGAACGGGGTGAGAAATGCAGATCCACTCCTTTTAGATCTCTTTTTTTCCTTTATGTTCATTTTTAGAAAATATAGTTTTCCTTCTCACTCAAGAATTGATTGTAATATTTTACATTTTGTATAAATACTTCATTCATGAAAGTATTCGAGGTTGCACCCTTGAGCTAATTTTCAAACATATTTGTAATAGCTGGAGCATTTTTTATTGAATAGAGGATTCTGCATTTTACTTCATATGGCTTGTGTTTCAGTGAGTTATTTCCATTTTTTTTTTCATTATGTATTCCTCATATGATTTAGTTCATTAACGGTTATCCAATTGGAAATTTAATTGAATCTCTTCATTTTCAATTTGTTGTGAAGTTGTAATTGGATTAAGAGATTAATTTACAAAGATATTTGTTATTGTAAATTCCTCTTGAAATTTAATTACATGTAGGTTCCTATTATGACTTAGTTATATTTTGTTGATTATGAAATCATATTTTTCATAACATCTGCTTATAAATGGTTAAATAATATGTCTCATAATAAATCATTTATATTTGTACATTCTTCTGTCCATCCCACTTTAAATCATATTAACCATATGTAATTAAGAAACATCCTTTTATTTTATCAAAGATGTTTCTTAGTTAAAACACTTGTTTTATAAAAATTTTCACTCATCATCCACCTATTTAAAAACAAACCAACATTTTAGATGTTTTGGAATAACTTATTGACCAGAGGTTATCTCAAAGGACAACATCAGATTGGTGTCGTTTATGGGGAGATGAAGAATTGAAAGCTAAATTGTCTCTGGGCCAACGATTTTCGCCTTTCCTTTAAGGTGAATAAAGGATAAGGATATAGTTAAAAACCTTTCACCTAGAGATTCCA
The DNA here is from genome assembly GCA_034641835.2 of Pinus albicaulis. Lineage (NCBI taxonomy): Eukaryota > Viridiplantae > Streptophyta > Pinopsida > Pinales > Pinaceae > Pinus > Pinus albicaulis. The sequence goes on from CM076580.1 coordinate 863,618,275, forward strand.
CTGGTTCAAGCTGGCTCTCTTTAAGCACACTAGATCACATTATGAATTTGAGATTGTTAACCCTTTATCAAATCTAGGAAAAATCATTAGGGAAGCCTCTTTAAGAAGAAAACATAAAATTTCATCCTCTTCGGCTTTACACGTTGAAGACATTTCATTTGTAGATCCCTTTTCAGTAATATGATCCCATCCTGATTCGACTCAAGTACCTCTTAGAGTTTTTGAACTTTATTCAAAAGGAGTAGATATTTAGTCAACCTTGTTGACATAATCACTTAAGTCATATCTAGTTCCTTATTTCCCTGTATATTCACGTACATCTGAGACAAAATTGGGCATGAATTTACATGAATTTAAGCCTATATATTTTTTTACTCCAGTTTATTATTCCATTCTATCATCCTCTACTAAGCAAGAAGAGACAATTTTTGTCTATTCTAATCTGTTCCTTGAATATAAGGAAGAATATCTAACACCATCAACTCAAAAGTTGATTGTTAGAATGTCTTTGAAATATTCACTTTCTCCTCCTCCTACAGATTCTCCTCCATCCTCTAATACTCATTCATCTACATCTTCATCATCATCTTCATCATCATCTGAAATGGATTTTCAACCCATCATACAAGCAAGGTATGTTGATATTATTCTTCCTAACATCTTGGGAAATTGTCTTGATGGATATCTTAAACATTTACCAATATTTAATGGAGAAACAAGCCCCTCAATAGAGGATGATATAGCAGCCATATTAGATTTCGCTGATTATATGAACATCGAGCATGAAGATATTTATATGAGACTATTTGTACAGTCTCTATAGGGTAACATTAGGATCTAGTTTAGGCAACTTAGAGCTGATTCTATTCAATCATGGAATGAAATTATGGGGGATAAAGAAATATGTTGTTTATTTTCTCACTGAATTTGAAGAGTTAAAGAAAAATCCTAGTGAACGAGTTGTTGAATTTATTAAGAGATTTAAAAAAATCTACCATAAAATTATTGATGATTGTAAACCTCCAGTAGCAGCTACAAATGTCATATTTTCTAAATCATTTGATGATGAGTTTGAATTTATGCTAAGGGAGAAAGTTTCTAACACATTACAAGACATGCAAACTAATGCTATTGAGGTAGAAGCCAATAGGTCAACTTATGGTAAAATTAAAGATAAAGAAGAGAAAGAGAAAAGAAAATTAAAAGCTAAGCTTGATGAATGATCCTCTTCCAAATAAAAACTTGAAGATTAGAAAATTGATGAAATAACAACTTTACTTAGAAAATTTTCCAATATAATCTCTAATATTGAAACACAACCTAGATCTTCTCAGAAAAAAAATTTCAGACCTCAAAATCAAAATCAAAATCAATCATAGAGAGCTCCTCAACTTCAGATTCTTTAGAGACTAGATAAAAACATTAAACCTCCTTTATTGATTGATGACCAACAACCATAGGATACTAGCCCTGTAATCACAAAAGATATCAATAATTTTGATTCTTCAGTAGAGAATATGGCCATAGTTCCTTCCTCTTCATCACAGTCTTTGGAACAAGAATAAGAAGATACACAACTTTCAAAATATCAAGCTTTTTCTAAATTTATCATTGCAAAGTTAAATAAAAGGTATGATATTAGACCAAGATCTGGCCCAGATAGACCTCTAAAATCTACCACAGCCATTGAACCTGCAATTAAATCCATACAATCACAAAGTCCAACACCACAGACTACAGAGTCATCCACTGAAACTTTTTCATCTGATAAAATCATTTTGACAAATTCTAATATTGAAAAGGAATTGGAAAGGGTTAAGATTCCTATACCTTTAGCATAACTTTCCAAAAATGTTGGTTATAAAAAGTAAGTGTCTAAATGGATATAGTCTTCTAGTGTAGATGCTGAGGGAGATATTTTCAGTTTGAAAGATGAAAAGCCCTCAGTAGTCTTTGGCCCTAGTTCTGATATGATTGATGAGATTGTCCCACCATTTTATGTGACCTTAAGACTCATGAATTTTTTTTGTATACCAATATGATTGATTCGGGTGCTTCACATAATGTTATGCCAAAGGTAATCATGGAACAAATTTAGTTACAAGTTATCCATTCCTATCATGATATTTTCACATTTGATTCAAAGAAATTACCATGTCTAGGATTGATCAAAGATCTAGTTGCGACCTTAGTTGAAATCCCTGTCAAGAGTATAGAATTAGACATTATTTTTACTGATATTCCACCAAAATTTGGCATGCTTCTATCTATATCATGATGTACTAAACTTGGGGGATCACCTTAGATGGATATATCTTTTGATATTATTCCAGTCTATGGAGGTGATCATTTAAGGTTATATAGAGAATTCGGGTTCCTTCACACTGTTTGCAGACCTGATCAAGAAAAAAAACACCCTATATATGTCGTAGATTAGGATTTTAGTTGCTTTTATTTGTCTTCCCAAAAATCATCAAACACTTAAATTTCCATTGAAAATATAGTTTCTAAACTAGAGATTGTAGAATCAGATATCTGGAAACTTTATTTTGATGGGTCTTGCTCAAAGGAAGGAGCAGGAGCATGAATGGTTTTAATTTCACCAAGTAAAGAAAACATTACTCAGTCATTTAAACTTGAATTTGAGGTTACAAATAATTTAGTTTACTATGAGGCTTTTCTTCTTGGTCTTGAGATAGAAAAAGGTATAAAGGTTAAAAAATTAAGTGTTTTCTTTGATTTTGAGCTTATAATTAAGCAGATTAGAAACCAGTATCAAACTAAACACCCAAGACTTAGATCCTATAGAAATGAAATTTGGGATACATTTGAAAACTCTTTTCCTAGATTTAATATAACTACAATTCCCAAAGATGAAAATATGCATGCTGATTCAGTTTCTATTTCAGCAAGCACTTTCAAAATTCCTCAACCAGTATCATTAGAGTACCAAAATCAGGGTAAATATAGACCATCAATCCCTGATAATCTTAAACATTGGTAGATAATTGAATATGAAGAACAATTAAAGTATTTCCTTCAAGTCATTGATGAATTATCAAATATGAAAATTGAAGAAGACCAAAGAGATATTCAATCATTAAATCATTAAATCCAAGAAATTAATTTAATTCTAAAATTCTTGATCATGATATCATTCAATTATCTATATTTTTATTCCTAAAGAATTAATTCCATTGGGAAAAACTATTGGTGATAATGATGTCTCTAAAAACCCTTTGTCTAAGTCACTTCAAGAGGAAATTGAATAATGAAATATCAGAACTTTAGACGATGTAAGGAATGTTAAGTTATGTTCAACTTTGCCTGTGGATGTGAAACAAAAATACTTGAATCTTCTTACAAATTACAAAGATGTGTTTGTCTGGTCCTATAATGAATTAAAAAATTATTATACGGCTTTAGTAGAGCATAATATTCCTTTAAAACTAGAGGAAACACCTTTCCAAGACAATTTAAGAAGAATTAATCCCATACTACTTCCAACCACTGAAAAGGAATTCAAAAAGCTGCTTGATGCTCATATAATTTTAACCTTTACGATATTTTAATTGAATAGCTAACCTCGCTCCAGTCAAGAAAAATAATGGGGAGATTAGGCTATGTTTATATTTCCAAAACCTGTACAAAGCATCCTTAAAAGATAATTATCCATTGCCTAAAATGGATTATTTACTTCAGAAAGTTAAAGAATCAAGTAGGATTTCTATGCTAGATATATTTCCAGGTTACAACTAGATCATGGTAGGTCAAGTTTATCAAGATAAAATTTCTTTCACCACACCTTGGGTTAAATTTATGTATGCCAGGATGCCATTTGGGTTACCTAATGCAAGAGTGACTCTTCAAGGAGTGATGGATCTTGCATTTATAGGTAGAACTGTTGAATTTACTATTATTTATTTGGATGATTTCACTATTTTCTCTGACTCGGATGAAAAACATCTAAAACACTTGAGCAAGGTTTTTAACAGGTGCAAGAAATTTGGAATATCCATCAATCTAAAGAAATATTTATTTGATGTAAAGGAAGGGAAATTACGAGGGCAGACAATCTCTAAGAATGGATTTATAATTGACCGAAAGAGAATTTCAGCCATTCAGACTCTATCTCTAGCAAGGAATAAGAAAGAGATTCAAACCTTCCTTGGAAAGATTAATTTTCTCAGAAGGTTCATCCCCAATTATGAAGAGATAGTAAAGGACATAACTGATATGCTAAATAAAATCAATGAATTCAAATGGAAAATTACATCTAGGTATATTTTTGATCAAACAAAAAAGGAAATATCTAACGCCCCTACATTAGCTAGTCCTAACTATTCTTTACCTTTTAGCATGTTTTCTTTTGCATATGAGACTACCCTAGCTGATGTACTTTTACAAAAGAATTCCAATGGTGATGACCAGCCTATAGCCTTCTTTTCCAAAGTTATGAGGGATTCTGAACTTAGGTATAATATTATGGAAAAGCAAGCTTATGCCTTAATCCAAGCCCTTAAATTATTTAGAACCTCTGTCCTGCATTCACACATTACTGCCTATGTTCCCAATCATGGTGTCAAAATTATCTTAACCCAGCCTAATATTGATGGAAAGAGAGGAATATGAATTGCTAAAATCCTTGAGTTTGATCTTGAAATTAAAACAATAAAGCTAGTAAAAGGTGAAGGCCTGACCAAATTAATAGCTAAATCCAACTGCAAAGTATTAGGGATAAATATGGCCATTGAAATGTCAATAAGGGAGAATCCACAAGAACCTCCTTCTTCATCAACGGAGAATACACAAGAACCTTCCTTAATATCAGAGGATAATCCACAAGAACCACCTTCTCCTATGGAAGGAGAGAACCCACAAGAAACTCTTCCTTCAGATAAATAAATTATTGTTCACATAGATCAGAATCATTTACTTTCTGATTGGTATTCTAATATTGTGTAGTTTCTCATAGATTTACAATGTCCAGCTGATCTTAATATGAAGTAGTGCAAAGCTCTAAAGCTCAAATCAATAAAATACTGCATTATCAATGCTAATCTATACTAGAAAGATCCTATGAATATTACTCTTCTTTTTTTAACTGAAAATGAAATAGAGGGAATTATAGATCAATTCCATGTAGGATTTTATGATGGACACTATGCTTGGAGAGAAACAACCTACATCTTGAAAGAAAGTTTTTATTGGTCGTCACTTTTCAAAGAAGTTGGAGTAAGAGTAATGGGTTGTGTATAATGTCAAATATTTGCAGGGAAACAAAAATAGTTAGCACTTCCTTTGGTTCCAGTATCATTTGATGCTTCATTTCTACAATGGGGATTGGACTTTATTGGGGGAATTCATCCTCAATCAAGTAATCAACACAGATGGATTCTAACTTCTACTGATTATTTTACCAAATTGGTAGAATCCATACCTATTAAAAATGAAAATGATACTGTTGTGATTAATTCCTTGAAGATAATATCTTATCAGGATTTGAATGTCCTCAACAAATTGTAACAGATAATGCAACATCCTTCAACAGTGTTAAGATGATAGAGTTCTGTAAAAATTATTCAATCATACTACATCATTCTACACCATATTATCCTTAGGGTAATGGACTTGTAGAATTTTCCAACAAGAGCTTATTTAAGGTCATTAAGAAGACTCTTGAATATCATAAAAGGAGCTGGGACAACCACTTAATCCATGCCATTTGGGAAAATAAAGTTTCTCCTAAGAGATGAACAGGCAAGTCTCCTTTCCAATTATTTAATGGTAAGGAAGCAGTTTTTCCTACTCATTTAGCTTTTCCTATTATGAGATTTATCCAGGAATATTATGAAGAAAAAGATGATTTATCAAGAAGGATTAACCAAATTATTTAATTTAATGAAGACAAGGATGAAAGATAAGAAAATATCAGAACAAGATGAAAGAGTTGTTTGACAGAAAAGCAAGAGAAATAAATTTTGAGAAAGGTGACCTTCTGCTCAGATGGGATACAAGGAGAGAAGACAAAGGAAAGCATGCTAAATTTGAAAACTTATGGTTTGGTCCATTCCACATTGTAGAAGTCAAAGGGAACAATAAATTTGTCATACAGAATGTGGAAGGAGATTATTCCTCATTGTCTGTCAATGGGAAGTACTTAAAACATTATATTCAGTATTGTGTAACGTTCCCAATTTTTAACTCAATCTAAAGGGAACACTATAGTTGGCACATTTTTATTTTTTTTAATAAAAATGGGTAAGGAGACCCCTTAACCCCTTCGTGATAGAGAAATAACACTCCTTATAAGGAAGGAGAATAAATAAGAAGTTTAATAAACACCTATTTGTGTGAACACAATGAGGATCACCTTAAGTTGGCCATCTTTGACCAAGTCAACAGTGCTGCCTTAGAGGGGTGGCTTGCCTTAGAAGACAATGTAGTTTTTGGAGGGAAAGCATTCAAAAGTGAATGGAAACCCTAATTGTGGGACCTATGGTGAGAAAGAGTTCATTTGATTCATAAGAGAAAGGATATCAACTCATTTGGTTATGTTTTGATTCAAAAATTTCATGGTGAACCCAAGGACTTGCACATCCGGGCTGTTTAGCAGGATTGTAGTGCTCTTGAGCACTGGGGGTGTTCCTGGTTAGGAATCCCCCACCTCTTCCTCAAGGAAGGAGAGGATTTTAGCTGCATCACCTCTTTCCGACATTTGGCCAAGATCACTCCTTCAGTTGTAGTGTTATTTATGTAGCAGAATAGCACTGTGTTGCAGGGGCAACAGTAGAGGAACTCTTAGAGCCTTTCTTGGCTTGATTTTTCAATGGAGGACTGATGTTTCCTTTGGAGGAGTAGCATAGAAGACTATTGGGCCATATTTCAGATATGTGGCATCAGGCCACTCATTCACCATCTCCCGCTGCACAGTCCCTTGGAGAAACTGCGTTATTCCAAAAGGGCAGTGTTGTGAGGAGTTCTTAAGCTCATCGGGTGGAGTGTTTTTGAGTAAAGGGGATCAAAACCTTTTCCTTGAGGAAATTATCAGAGGAGGGCATCATCATTTCAGATCAGCCACAACCTCATGCTCATTTTTTTTCAGTTTCAGTGACATTTTGTTTGTCACTTTGTATTTTATCTGGCATTTCTAGAAATCTCCCTGAGATTGGCTAGAAATACTATATTGTGCCCATTATTCCACTCTTGGGAATTTTATTTGTACCTATTAGCTACATTTCCATTTTATACATGTTCATTAGCGGCTTCACTCTTAGATACTACGCATTCATGGTCTTCCAGCATTCTATGTAGTTGCAGCAACTCCGACATTTCATTGTTTATTCATTGCAATATGGTTTTAGAGGTTTGAGAGGCTTGTCCCCTCAATTATTTCTTGTATATTAATGATGAAGTAATAATATAATGTTGCCTGTACCATTTCCCTCTTTTTATATATTGATAATTGTAGAGTTTCAGATTCATGTTTACATATTGTTGTAGGTCTCTCTTTGGGTTGTTTTATGATGTACCTAGGTTGGGGAGATCTGTTTAACCCCCCTAGATCTATTTTCTTGAGCTCTCTTTCTGCATTTAGACACCATATTATATGTATAAGAGGACCCCAGCACTACACAATTTTTATTTGCAAGTATTTCCTTATACAACGTTGCCATGGGAGTCATTGCAGAAATTCCTTGAAGGGAAATATTAGCTTTTGACAAGTTCTATTGGCAGAGTCTGCTAGTGGGCCAGGTAGCCTCTGGATCTCATCCTTCCTTATGAAGGTGACATATCTAGTAAATTATCCTACAGTAAATCTCTAAAATAGTTTAGTGTTGATTGTTAATACTCCTGAACTTGGAATATTGGAATATCTTAAGATATTCCCGATAGAGTAGAAAGTTCCACATTTGGAACATTACAGTGGTATTAGAGCATGATCTTGGCTCAGCCTGTGCTCAATATCTAATTCTATCAGAAAGATGAGATTATCCTCAAGGAGAAGAGATTTAAAAAGAATAAAAGGAAAGAGGAATGATGGAAGAGGAGGTTTCCCTTCTTCTTTTCTAAACCATTGAGGGCATCATTGAAAATCTTGATGGAAGGGAACAGTGGGAAGATTTTCTATAAAGGGTTGTGGATGGAGAAAACCCTAATTTTTTTCATGATGGGTGTGAGCATTCAGTCACACATGCAGATCCACAGCACAGTCATTTTTCCATTTGCAAGGGGAATAGAGGAAGAGGCCATTGGAGGAGAAGCGCTGCAACTCAAAGGTATGGCTCATGTTTGTTGGTTTGAAAGTCCCATTTTACATTGCCATGAAAATGCAAAAACACATGAAGTGTTCACTAAGGGTTTGGTGGAAGAACTTGGTGAAACTCATTGTGACATAAACACAAACAATTTGCATGCACTGGAAGGAACCAATAGCACTGTCACACTGGGAGGACATCTATCACCACATGGAGGTGAGAAGGGAGCTATTGCTTCCACTAGAGGAGCCCTTGTATCTTTGTAGGGAGTTCCAAATATTTTTACATGTGGGAACCAAGGCACAATTTCGGAGCCCTATGTAGCATTTGTTGGGGATTTTGAGATGGAGGGGGAAGAGAAGGATCAACATGGAGGGATGATGGGCATTCACCCATATCCATTTCAAAAAAATTCTACACAAGGGAAAGAGACCGCACTGCATAGAGGAGAGAGGGACAAATCAATCCACTCATACATGCAGTCTATTTCAGAGCATGATGTCTCACTTTATGGGGGAATTCCACCTAGGAGGCCACTTGATTTAGAGTTGATGAGAGGCATCATTCCATTTGGTTCACCACTCATGGATTTCAAATGGGTGGAGACACTAGAGGGATCCAACAAAGCGCAAAGGGTTTGGGGTAAACTCAAGAAGGAGATATATACTCTCTCATTTTCGATATCACCCATCTTCATCAGTCTTACTACGTCGATAGAGTTTGATGCATGGTTGGAGGATAGCATATTCGTGATGGAGAATGGTTGCTCCAAGGATTTGGATGAATAGAGGATTCTTCCTTTGAGGAAGGACCCTTTCATGCATTGGAGTAGATGGAGGCCACTCATGCCTACATTGGCTAGGATCAGGAGATTCTTTGGAGGTGATAGTCTCTTATGGGAGGCTCATTTTCAGAAGCCCTTATTTCTATTTGAGCATTAGTAGCTACATGATGGGCATGGGAGAAACTTGGAGGATGAATTTGGCATGGGGGATGTCTAAGTAGTAGGCAGCAGCACGAGGGGAGCACCATATTATATAATAACAGTGTTGTCTATTAGATCAGGGCTTCCTAGCTATGCACTTGGATGCATACTTTGATTGGCTAGAGGAGTTCACTTGGGGTGGAATTCATCATGGCATCTATCAGCATGGGGAGAGATGCATAGCCCACTATATTATGGTGGAGAGAACCTCATAGCAACCCCCATACTCATTGGAGGTAGAGGGAAATTCTTAGTTGGGCCATTTCAGCTCAAGAGCCCAAGTAAAAATTGGAGAAGGTTTGTATTGTACTTTCCTTCCTTGCTTGAGTAGAATGATGAGTCAAGAATATTTGTTCCTTCTTGCATAATGTACAAGGATGTATTTGTAGAACTTTTTAGCAGAAGGATGGACCATTCTTATGGTGGTTTGTGGAGGGAGCCACATGCTCCTTGGTGTGCACCATTGGCACCAATTTATAATTTCATGTTCCTATCTTTTGAGATGTGTTTGGCAGCAAAAAAGTGGTTGGTAAAGAACTTGTCATGTATATTTTTGATGCAGACAAGAGGCTTACTGCATTGGTCCCATGAGAGGAGTAGTGACCCACTCTCTAGTTGTCTTGTGACAGCTTGTTTTCATTGTATTATGCCACCTTGTATTTCTGATGCTTATTTATTCACAGGGAGCACTATTTGGAGAGTGACTTATATGTTGGGACAGCCCATTGGGAGCACTATTCTCGCCATTACACATGTTCTATATTGTAGGAGATACCATGGGAAAACCATGATTGCCTTATTATTACTTTTCTCTTCTTGTGGGGAAAACCACTTGGAGAATTTGAAGAGGCATTTCATGGCTAAATATTTTGATGGGGTAGCTTGGGCCACTCTTGGAGGCCATACCATTTCAGCCCAAGCACAGAGGCAGCCCTGTATGTACTATAGAGGGAGAGAAGGGCTTATTGGGATGAAGCAACAACACTCTCCATTCAGCCCCATTGCATTGCATAGAACTGGGGGCAAGATTTCCATTTGGATGATATCATGGATGAGGGGATCATTAGTATAATTTTATTTTCCGATGCATTTCATCACTCCCACCTTGAGAAGGCCATGAAATAGCAAGGATATTTCCACCTACACCTTCTATATTTCCGTAAGGTGCACCATTCCGATTTGCATACTTGGGAGGGGGCATTGGAGGACAATTTTACTACAGCATATCTTGAGCAGCGGTGGAGATCATTGATGAGGAGAGCACAAGAGAAGAAGGGGGATAAATTTTTGTTCTCTCTATGTAGTTTCTTGAGGATAAGAAAAATGTGGGAGGGGAGGACTGTAATGCTCCTAATTTTTAACTCAATCTAAAGGGAACACTATAGCTGGCACATTTTTATTTTGTTTAATAAAAATGGGTAAGGAGACCCATTAACCCCTTGGTGATAGAGAAATAACACTCCTTATGAGGAAGGAGGATAAATGAGTAGCTGAAATAAACACCTAATGGTGTGAAAACGATGAGGATCACCTTGAGTTGGCCATCTTTGACCAAGTCAAAAGCACTACCTTAGAGGGGTGGCTTGCATTAGAAGACAACACAATTTTTGGAGGGAAAGCATTCAAAAGTGAATGGAAACCCTAATTGTGGGACCTATGGTGAGAGAGAGTTCAATTGCTTCATAAGAGAGAAGTAGTAGCTCATTTGGTTTTGTTTTGATTCAGAAATTTCGTGGTGAAGCCAAGGACTTACACATCCAGGCTGTTTAGCAAGATTGCAGTGCTCTTGAGCAATGGGGCTGTTCTTGGTCGGGAATCCCCAACCTCTTCCTCAAGGAAGGAGAGGGTTTGAGTTTAATTCCCTCATTCCCACATTTTTCCCAGCTTACTCCCTCAGCTGCAACCTTATTTCTGTAGCAGAATAGTGTTGTGTTCTAGGGGCAGTAGTAGAGGAACTCTTAGAGCCTTTCTTGGTTTTCTTTTTCATTAGAGGACTAATGTTTCCTTTGGAAGAGCAGTAGAGAAGACTCTTGGGCCATATTTTAGATATGTGGCAGCAGACCACTCATTCACCATCTCCCACTATGCAGTCCCTTGGAGAAACTGTGTAATTCCATAAGGGCAGTGTTGTGAGGGGCTCTTGAGCTCATCGGGTGGAGTGTTTTTGAGTAAAGGGGATCAGCCCCTTTTCCTTGAGGAAATTATCAGAGGAGGGAATCATTATTTCAGATCATCCATAGCCTCATGCTCCTTTTTTTTTAGTTGCAGTGACATTTTGTTTGTCACTTTGTATTTTATCCAGCATTTCTAGCAATCTCCCTGAGATTGGCTAGAAATCCCATATTGATCCCATTCTTCCAATATTGGGAATTTTCTTTGTACCTATAAGCCAAATTTCTATTCTATACATGTTTAGAACTTTCTTCACTCTTAGATACTTCACAGTCATGGTCTTCCTGCATTCTATGTAGTTGCAGCAACTCTGGAATTTCATCGTTTATTCATTAGAGTATGGTTCTAGAGGTTTGAGAGGCTTGTCCCCTCAATTATTTATTTTATATTAATGCTGAAATCATAATATAATGTTTGTTGTACCATTTCCCTCTTTTGATATATTCAGAATTGCAAAATTTTAGATTCATGTTTACATATTGTTGTAGCTCTCTCTTTGTGTTGTTTTATGATGTACCTAGGTTGGGGAGATCTATTTAACCCACCTAGATCTATTTTTTTCAGCTCTATTTCTGCATTTAAACTCCATATTATATGTATAAGAGGACCCCAGCACTACACAATGTTTATTTTCAAGTATTTCCTTATACAACATTCCCATGGGAGGCATTGCAGGAATTCCTTGAAGGGAAATATTAGCTCTTGACAAGTTCTAATGGAAAATTCTACTAGTGGGCTAGGTAGCCTTTGGATCTCATCCTTCCTTGTGAAGGTGACATATCTAGTAAATTCCCCTACACTCAATCTCTGAAATAGTTTAGTGTTGATTGTTAATACTCCTGAAGCTAGAATATTGGAATATCTTAAGATATTCCCGATAGAGCGGAAAGTTCCACATTTGGAACATTACATATTGATTTTCCATTTCATTCAACATCTATAAATATTTGGAGAGTTCATTTATTTTTGAAAATTGCAAGTGAGTATTTTTTTCAGAAAAGACTCCATAGCCTAAGGAGAAGGCTTTTGGATTTTCTTATTCTCTGCATCCCACAAGGGGAAGCAGTCCCCAGATGGAGTCGATGTTGTAATATTATCTAGTTTTGATAAGTTAGCATAAGTATTCAAATAATTTTGAAAATTATAAGGTGCGATATGGATGCAAAAGAATGAAAAAAGCTTTAAAATGTTAGGCAAATTATAATGTTTGATAGCCATACATATCAATAAAATGATAGGTGTTAGCTGCCCTGAATAGAGAAGGAAAATTAAAATAAAATGTTAGGGAAGAAAAAGAAAAATGAAAGCTTCAATTTTTGTTTTAAAACGTTTCATTGGCTGCTAGTCTAAATGTGCCCGTAAAAGGAGATATTTATATGGTTTAAATAATATTCCATGCATTATTTAATCATATCCTAAGTTTTAAACCATGTAGATATACCCCTACCATTCTTCCTATTTCATTTAATTTCCCTAAAACATATCACAGCATTAATTATGGACGTTTTATTTAATAAAACTTGACCCCACCATTCCACATCAGTGCATCTACCATCCTCCCACATTCCCACATATCCGACGGTCCACATCACACCTGTCAGCATCCAACGACCCTCACGGCCTTCTGACCCCCTCTTCCATCTAAAATTTATCACCAGGGGGGTGTTCCAAAAATAATTGTATTATGAAATTTCCCACTAATACCTGTTATCTCTCTACGATTTCAGACCCCCCTCAAGGAAAACCGTAAACCATCTTACCCCCCCTCCAAAAGTCATTTCCATTATACCGTTTACCTTTTATTGACCGTTGCATGTCTATGCATTCACCACTCTTTCGCTGCCACCTCATTAGCCATTAGCCACTTAAATGCCTTCCCTCCATATATCCGTTATGAATCTAATCACCTATCTGTTAACTCGTGCCATCAATAGAAATTGGATTTTCTCTATTAAACCTTCGAAACCCCTCTAAAAATCTCTTCTTCTGTTTACAGGTTATAACTCTTCATTATTTGGAGGTTGTCCACTGATCTAGAGATGCTACAATTGCATGAGAAACACCCAATCTTATGATCTTGCATTCCATTTCTATTTGTTTCTCATAGAACCTTATTTTATTACCTCCGTTAAAAATAAAATCAATTCCAATGTCAGTTGTAGTAATTATGCCTCCCAAGAATAAAGGAGCTGAGGAAAACATTAATCCTTTGATTTTCCCTCCTCTGGACCTTCATCATATCCCTATGGTTGGTAGAGATTACAGGATCTATGAAACAAATTATGATATTGATATTCTCAAGATGCACTATTAGATTTAAGACAAATGTTTTAAGATATCCGATGAAATCTAGCTCTGGGAGTGAAACCTACCCCGTTACATCTTTCCTCCTACCCACAATGCTCCCAATTTCATTAGGAAATGTCATGCCTCCTATTTTCCAAGCCAGAGAGCCATAATCAATTCCAATGGCCAAGTTCTATTTACCATAACCACTCAGGCTATTGAACAAATGATGTTAGCTCCCACATTAAAAAATGGTTTCCCATTTTCTCATGAAGCTCTAGTTGAACTATATCATAGATTAGACCTTTCTAATAGAACCCAAACTTTAGAATTGTTCCTAACAAGATGCTCCATTTCCTAGGAGAAACCCTCCTTATCCTTCATCCATATTTCCTAATAGAACTAAACAAATAACCACTTTCCTATCATACCTTCTTGGATACTACTCTAATCAATATATAGATGAGGCCATTATAGGATTTATATCAATATTTTTTAGTGATGACAAACCTTTGATAAAGTTCAATTTCATTCAGTTCCTTGCAGAGTCCATTCATCGACAGTTCCTCGATTTAAAAACAAAGGAGGTATTAAAATATACTTGTGTCTTAATATACATGTTCATATACTTTCAAGGAGACAACATGAAATTGTCATTGCAAGAATTATATGACAAGGGAGGCCAACAATTAGTCATTTTATGGACCACTCTAGTTATGAAAGATCAAAATGAGTTCACTTATAAGCAGTTCATTGAGATTTTTTTCCACCCAACTATTAGTCTTCTAAGAAGGAAATAAGAACCAAGAATCAGTGAAGAAATTTAGAATATTTTGCAGATGACGAAACAGGTATAAACAGGAGATTGGTACCTATATGAAAACGACATAGAAATAAGATTTTTTGGATGTGAGTTGCAGCCATATAAGTTTCCCAAATTCCTCCCAATGAGGATTTTTTTCCTTAGAATTCATTAGGCAGATGATCAACATGGATCAAGTCCATTTTATTGCTGCCAAGAAAAAGTCTCAGCTTAAGCTAAAAATGTAGGTTGTTCCATTCATATGTAACAACAGGAAAGCAGGAGCAGAGGCAGACCAGCTATTGAAGAAAATTCAGTTTGATTTAAGCTTCACTTGGTCATATGATCCATTATGTATGGTTTCTAAATTAAGGGTAGAAACCAAATCTACTCCTTACTTTCACACACCAAGGCCAGAAATAGAGTAGTATAAGAACAAGCTAGAGTTGATAGAAAACACATTTCATGAGGTAGAAGAACAACCAGTTTCATCATCAATAGTGCAGACCCCTAGATATAAAGAAAATACATCCAAAAGGAACAGAGAAGAAGGATCCCCTTCAGAGCTTTAGCAAAGGATTCAAAATCATGCACAGAAAGAAAACTAAGCTTAGCTCTAGATTAATAATTAGCAAGGATTCAGAACAACAGATTCCTATCAACACTAATGAGCCTCTTATATCCTCATTAATAGTTGATCAATCCACACAGTCTCCTACTACTTCGACGACTACTTCAGATTAGCAGAATATCATGCATACATGTACATCAACTTCAAGCGAGCCAGAGAAGAGCACCATGGATTTCTTCAAGGAAATCAAAGTAAAAAATGAAGCCTTGAAGATAAACACATACAACCAATTCTGGAAAAAACTTCAGGTGCACAAAGTAGGCTATTCTCAACCTTCAATGGATAGAAATGGATAATGCTAATGGAATTTATTGAAGCAGAAATTCCTCAACCTAAAGGAGAAGTAGACTATAAGAAGACATCCATTTAGTTTGATGTTAGAAGCATACATCCCATTGTTGAAATGGATATGCATAAACAAATTGGGGATATGATATTCTCTATTGTAACTAACACTACGATGTCTTTATCTAAATTGTAGGTTACACTAGCAAATGTCCGATCACAACTTAACATGGAAAAAGTTTCAGCTTTTTCCAAAAATACCAAGATTAAAACCTTGGAATATTTGGTATTAAAAATGGGTTATTATCCCACAAATGTTAATGTTGCATAGGAGTTTATTAAGAAAAATAATGAAGATATTTCAACATGAAGCAGTTGAAACTACCAGCAAGAGAAGAACCTTTATCCAATGAAATTAAAGAAATAGAGACAAAAAATGTAGACATGATGAAGCTCATTCTAGAATAGAGTACACAATTGAAGCAAATGGAAAGGGATATGGAGAAGTGGATTAAATAAAGAAAGAAACTAGCCAAGCAATATGCTCCATTAAAAGCACTTCCTATGATAACTAATCCCACTGCTATAACTACTACCACTAGTAAAGGAGATGATGTAGACCAGTTAGCCTCTACACTCTAAAACATGACCTTAAAAACTAAAGAAATAAGGAAGTTACATGAAAAAGTAAAAATTATATAAGATCAAAAAAATAAGTCTAAAACTTTCCATGCATCAGAGCTTCATAGATCTCACAACCAAGTATAAATATGGAAGAGATCAGCCACTGAAACTTCTATTGGCTATACTCTTGGTAATGTTAAAGAAATCATTTGGAACAACATCATTGAAGAAATTAATGAAATTTGGCCATCGATCAAGATCAACTTTGGGCAGAAGGAGTTAGTGGAAAAGGAAAAACATGTAATTTCTGATATAAACACTCAACTGGGAGAAATTCCTAATAAAACCAGCAACATTTTAAAGTTTCTAAACTCTAACAACAACTAAGAATTGGATGAGCTTGGGGTAGATGATAGGACTAAAACTATCCTTGAGGTAAAGAAAGTTATAATAAAAAATAAACTTCTGTGTAGAGTTAACATAAAAATGTGATATTGTTGATGTGGCAATCAACAGGTTTCTCTAAAGGATTGATGCATTGATTAAAAAAGGTCTTCCCTCACTGTTTGTTATAAATGATAAATTAATGCCTAGGGAAGATTATATGAAGGAGCTCAAAGAAGTAGTAAGGTCAACATATATGTCTTCTATTCAAGGTTATATGAAAGGAAAACAATTTTATAATGTTGTTGAAGATATCAATTTTATTCACCATGAGATAAAAACACATTTTCACTATAAAACCCACTTTTACAAAGTACATTGAGGTAGATTAAATCTACCACAAGGTTATTAAAGTTTAAATTCCAGATGAGGAGTAGTGGGAGAAGATTTGTGAATGCAAATATTAGAGGACAAATAATTGTGCCAGCACAACACTCAGTTTTCCAGCGCAATACTGAAAAGGTGGTGACTCAGCAACATTTTTCCAGCAAAACAGGTCCCGAAACATAGATGCACTCATTTTAGATCTATTTCTTTCATTTCTGTTCATTTTCAGAAAATATAGTTTGCCTTTTCACTCAGGCATTGATCGTAATATTTTACATTTTATATAAATATTTCATTCATGAAAGTATTCGAGGTTGCACCCTTGAGCTTGTTATCAAATAGATTTGTAATAGCTGGAGCATTTTCTATTACATAAAGGATTCTAGATTTTACGTCATATGGCTTGTGTTCCTGTGAGTTATTTCCATTTTGTTTTTCATTATGTTTTCATCATATGATTTAATTCATTAACAGTTATCCAATTGGAAATTTAATTGAATCTCAGTTTCATTTTCAATTCGTTGTGAAGTTGTAATTGAATTAAGAGACTAATTTACAAAGCTATTTGTTATTGTAAATTCCTCTTGAAATTTAATTACACGTAGTTTCCTATTATGACTTAGTTATATTTTGTTGATTATGAAAAGATAGTTTTCTTAACTTTTTCTTATAAATGGTTAAATAATCTGTTTGATATAAAATCATTTATATTTCTACATTCTTCTATCCATCCCACTTTAAATCATATTAACCATATGTAATTAAGAAACAACCTTTTATTTTATCAAATATATTTCTATGTTAAAACACCTGTTTCAGAAAATTGTTCACTAGTCATCCACCTATTTAAAAACAAACAAGCATTTTAGATGCTTTGGCATAACTTATCGACCTTAGGTTATCTCAAAGGACTACAGGCTGCTAGGTGGCCTCGGTGCTACACAGGGAGGGTTGGGGTGGAATTTATAATAGAGTTTGTCGACTTGGACATTCTCCGTTTACTTTCTTCCTTTTCCTTTGCAGGCAATCAAGCGATCGAGGTCCACCATTGCTATTTTTTAGGTGGACTTCTAGCTAGCCTCGTTACTTTGTGGGAAGGGTTGGAGGGAATTTTTAATAGACGTTTTGGATTCATTCGTTCTCCATTCATTTCCTTACTTTTCCTTTGGATGGAGGTCACCACAGGTGATTAGGTGATTGAGGGCCATCGTTGTTGTTGTCCAGGTACACTCATAGGTTTCCTTGGTACGAGGTCGGTACGGTTGGGAGGAATTTTTGAGAGAGAGTTTGAGGGGTTGGTCATTTTCCATTTTTTTCCTTCATTTTACTTTGAATCTAGGTTGTTGCAGGAGCTCGAGTTCCACTTCTTTTTTTGTCTAGGTGTAATCCTCGGTGGCCTTGGTGTGGGGCAGGGAGGATTTGGAGGGAATTAATAGGAGAGTTTGTGTGGGATATGTTTCTTTTGTTTATCCCCTTTGTATGTTCATTGTGGTTCTTGTGGGTGATAAGTCTTTGGCCATTCTCGCTAGTTGGGCGGTGCTTGTCAACTCCTAAGAAAAATTGGTGCAATGTGACTGGGCAGGGTGACACATTTTTTCACTTTGTGCATCTTGCATCCATCATCCATTGTGTTTGATTTTGGAATTTCTTTTGCATGTCCTTTGCATGTAGTGTCTTTGGGTTGTAATCCCTTATTGGGGATGCAAGAGATGCAAGGCGTAAAATATTTACATGCTATTTTAACTTCTATTTGAATTGATGGGTGTTCAAGCTGGCTCTTGTTAAGAGAATACTTTCAATGCCCTTTGAAGTGGGAGGGTGCTACCCGACTGATCCTACCAATATTCATATGCTTGTCTCAAATATTAATACATGCATGTCTAAGTATGAACTAATTTATACTATGAAACTATGGATGGCACATTAAATCAGTTATATTTTTTTTTTATGGTACCATACTACTTAGATATCTGTTACACAGTAATTTGTCACCACCCCTGCAATCCCCTGTCTTGCATATTGGAGGGTATTTTCCATGACCTGTGAGTAGTGACATAACCTGAAACCACTTTCATGGCATCCCCCTTGATAAGGACAATCATTCCTCTGAAGAAATTTTCCTTTGAAAAACCCTAAAAACTGATCTTTTGGTCTTGGTGTGACTAGCTAGTTCAACCCTTCTACCAATGGGGGAAATCCACCAAAGAAGGTGTGCCAACTAGCGCTCTTTCCTAGTGTATTTCCCATGTCAAGATTAATAAGGATTATTTAAAAAAAATAAATGCCGGAAGTTTTATTCCAACAAACTCCTAAACAAGTCTCTAAAATGAGATGGGAGGTTTGGCTCCGAATCTCCATGTAGAAGAAATGGTTTTCCACCTATCATGGAAGCTTCCTTGAGTATAGGGCCAATCCCACAATTTTATGGATCCCAACTCCCCTTCCACCGTCTATATAAGCTTGCCATTTTCCCTTTGCAAGCTAGTCTTAGTGGTCATAGAAGCAAGAGCTGAATTTGTAGCAAGGAGACTATTGCCAGACAGCCATTGAGAGCCAAGCCGAAGAGAGAGAGCTTTGTCCCATTCTCAATGAGATTCATTGAGACGTGCTCCGCTATCGACCCCACCGAAGGAAGATCCAGCATCAGAGCTTTGGGTTGTATCTTTACTTTGTTATTATTAACAATAAACAATTTTGATTATGGTTTCATTCATGTGTCTTTGTCTTTGATTCAATGAATTACATCCTCTCTTACTGATGTATGGTTACAAGATTTAGATTCTATGTTGTGTATCATTGAGTTTCTTCACATGTGTGCAGCTGTTCGGACGTGTTAAGAGGAAGGATCGTGAACTGCCAAAGTGGAGGATGGAAAGCGTCATCCTTTCTTCAACGACCATTGCATAGGACCTGAGGTAGGAAACTCATTGTGTTTTGTCATTTTGTAACTAGAGACCTATGTCACTATGTGTCTAATTGTTGCTAGACCTAATCTAGGCTAGTATGGATCTCCTCTGTCTGCAGAGGGAATTTACTTCTCCAACAAACTAGTGACTCCGCTAGGGATTTGATTGGAGTTTGTCTTCTCTCTTTCGGTTGCTTTTGGCTTTTGTCTGCTTGATTTTCTCTTCTGGTCTATATCCTTCTGGTGTAAAACCTCCATTCAGCCCCAGAGGATTAGATATGACCTCTTCCTTTCCAAAATTTTAATCTTTTTATGCTTGGATTGATTGGCATGGTTTCCACCCTAACAGTCGCACCCATTGGTACAAGTTGCCAGTTCATCACTCGCGCCATCCCCTGTCTGGTGCAGATTATAGCCAGAAAATCACGCCATTTCCTATAGGTGCTAGGGTTTTCCCTTGTTCATAATTTTTTTTGCGTCAGTACTTTTCTTCTAGGTTAGTTTTATATTTTTCTTGAAGTGGTGAGTCTGGTCTTGGTTGGGATAAATTATTTGTTTTTTTATTTTCAGGCGTTGCCACCTGTTTTCAATGAGCAACCCATGCCAATTGGTCATTACTGCTAGTTTTCAGTGAGCAAGTCACGCCAGTTGGTGCTAGTTTCACCCACAAAAGTCGTGCCAATTTCAGGGTGTGTGAAAATAGAGATTTTTTCCCTAAATCGTTCACCAGTGTGTCTTTCCCTTCTGGTCTTTCTCTTTATGAGAATAGATTACATTGCTCATTGTTCATCTGAAATTTTTTCTTTCCATGATTGCTTGATGCAAAAGGGAATGAATTCCCTGTTTTGAACTCATGCTTTAGAAGTCCTTTTTGTGCTTGACCTCGTATGTCTTGTAGCCTTTTGAGGAATTTCATTACAAAGTGCTTGAAACAACGATTGAATTCTTAGTGTGGTTTTGCATCCTTTTTGGATTCATCCTTTCATTAAGGAAATTTGCGTTCATTTAGTTTTCATCTCATAGTTTTCTTTTCGTTAAAATGCATTAGATCAAATTGCGTTGAAAAGTATTTTTTGAGATTTATCATTGAACTTAGATTACATTTTTTATTGATTGAAATCTAAAAATTGCATCGAGTGCATTCTCTTTCATTAAAAGCATGCATTAAGTAGATTCTCATTTCATCGAAGAGTTTTGTTTCAATGTTTTAAAAATTAACTGCCCACGAAATATTCCTGGTTAAAGTTAGTTTCCTTAAGGTGTTGTTTTGATTTGTTTCGAATTGCAACTTTCCCAGAGTTCGCTAACTAAGGAATCCCCTCCGATGGGAATCCTGGTCATTTTCCTCCTTTTGGGAATGTTGGTGCTCTTTATATGGAAACTTTGTCCCTTACTGGGTTAACTATTGGGTTGTCTGTTTGGTTGTTTTCAACCTCTGTGGTCCCGAATGTCCTGGCTACTATTCAATCAGCTCCTCCGCCTGAACAAAATCATGTTGATTCCAAGGTGGACCTCTCCCCTCCTTCGCCTATTTCTACGTCCTCCTCTTCTACTTCACCTGGTGAACGTCTGGATGCTAATAAACAGGAGGCTAAGAAGAAGAAGAAGAAGACAAAGAAGAAGAATTATGATAAGTCAGAGGCTAAGGCTACAGCTACTACTTCTAAAGCACCTCCTCTTGATAAAAATTCCAACCCTCCGCGGAAAGTCAAGTTCCCTTGCATGTTGTGCATAGGAGACCATCTTCTTTGAGATTTCCCTGGCATTCCCAAGGTGCTTGTAGTATGGTCCAATGGTCGTCCACAATTGCCTTTGGATTCCAGGAGTCAAGTTGGGGGCACATCTTCAACTGGTGCTGGTAAGGCTCCTAAGAAGCAGGGTAAGCTCACCAATCCCTGTAAGTTGTGTGAAGGGCACCATGCCATTCATATTTGTCCATATATGGATAAATCCAAATGAGTTTGGATAGCTCAACCATTTCTACACCATGCCTTCCAGCTAGTTGTCTGCTCAACTTAGTGTTCCTAAATTGATGTCATAAATTGTCAACCAGGGCTAGTAAACTGTTGAAGTGAAGTGCACTATATGTGCCTAGGTATCTTCTCCCTACATCATTGTGTTTAATTTTTTTATAGTGTTTTTGGTTTTTTGTTCTTATGCTAAGAGGAAAAGAACTAAGTGTCTAACAAAGGGAAGTTACTGGTCACACTAAAACAGAGCAAAGGCTATTCTAAACTATGTATGGCACCTAAGAACAGAAAATGCAAAAATTGTCAAGAAAAATAACTCATAACATGAACTCAGTCCAATTCATTCATTATAAGTATGTTGGAATAGCTTGAGAAAAGGATAAGCTTAATGCAATGAGGTTCTTCTAAGTAAACAAAAACTTACAATATCACAAAAATCTCATCCATGGTTAGAAATTTGTTGGAACACAATTGGAAAAGATTATTTGTAGCATAGTAAGGAACCATACTCTAAATTAACTTATGACACTGAAATTAATCCATTCTGCAACTCAAATTGTCACTACTAAGCCTCATTCGAGAGTTAGAAATATTTTGGAATAGTTTTGGAAGAAAGGATATTTGTAAAATTATAAGAAATTGTAGAACAGTCAAGGCCTTAAACTGATATCACTAATTCCTGTCCATATGATGATGTGTTGGAAGAGATTAATAACAAGAGTAATTTGTAAATAATGAAGGCCTTGAAGTCTAATGGAACAGAACTAAAATACAGCTAACTAATAAAACTTAAAATACATTAAACAAAACTGAACTAGAATGCAATCAATCAAACTTGAAATACAGTGAACAGAAATTAACTAGAGTGCAATTAATCTCCGGAGTATTACAGCTGAAATAAAATGAAACTAATCTCTAGAATATGACAGCTATCTCTCATTCAATGTTAGTGGTATTTTGGAATAATTCATAAGAATAAGACTGGCTGTAACATTCAATCTAAGTTAGCATAAAGCATGGAGTTCAAAAAGCTGCTTGAATTAGGAATGAAACAGAGCTAAAGTTACTTATCTAAAAAATATGCATAGAGCTTCTCGAGCAGTAGGGGCCCCCTACCACCGGATTAGCATACAAATCTCCTCAATATTTCCTTAGATCATGAAATGAAGTTGAATGTCTTTCATTAAATGGAAAATACTTTAGAAACAGAGTATTACAGACTTTTGAGATCTAACAACAAAACATCAATCTAGCTAACTGTCTCTCGATCTCCCGAGTCATTCTTGTAAAATAAATACATAACTACCCTTGAGAGGAAATAGGGATAAGTGTCTTTCCCATTTAAAATCAAATTAGAACTCTTTTGGAAGCCTCATACTCTTGTTGAAAACATCTGTAGAGTTCTTGTCTCGGTAGAAGTCTACCTCTTAGTTTTGATTTCTTCCACGTGCATAACCACTTGGAGATTTTTAATCAGACTTCGTAGAGGACAAGTAACGATGTAGATGAATTTTGGATTTAAACCATATGATTTTTTCCTCTAAGTGACACCTGTAACCTGTGTAAACATGAAGATAACTGTGTAATAGGCGACTGGCTATAGAATGGCTGCATTCTGTAGCTGAGTCTAGTAAAAAATTACTACAACAAAAAAACCACAAAAATATAGCAATTCGGTCATTATATGCATTCCTAAAGTGACTTTAATTAATCCTATTGATATTTTCAGCCTGCAATTGATAAAGGACAAAGGAATTGAAGTGAAATTTGGTGAAAGAGAAGGACATCTTTGGGGCTCAACATACCCTCACTGCAAGGCTTTTGAATGTCCTCATGCAATTAATCCATGTATTCGGAAACTTCTGCTAGGACATCCAACTTCCTTTTTCTGCTTTTCCTGATGTTCAATGACCTCCTAGGCTTCCTTATGAACAATTTGAATCTCAAGTTTATAAGTGCCCTAATCAAATTTTTTTGTTTCTTTTACAGCTTCTCATTAGCCTTGTACAATTTTTCCATTTGTAGAGAGAGAGTTGTGTTCATGTTACTCTTCAGCTTGACTTGTTCCCTGAGAATTTCATTTTCATTTTTTATGTGCCTATTAAGTAATTCCAGTTCATATTTATCTCTTCTTAGTACTTCAATTGTAGATCTTGGTGGGCTAGGAGTTCTTTTTTGCTTTCTGAGGCTCTCCTTTCTAATGTCTCAACATAATTATAGATTTGTTTTTGTGCTGGGTCTATCTCCGAAGTTTCTTCATCAAGATCCTCTTCGTACTGGTATTCAAGAGATTTATCAGTTGGTGTCTCTTGATCTTCAATCTTTATGATGCCTGTTTGCTTAACTCCTGTCTTATTTAATATGCCTCTAAGCCTATGGCTTCGTCTTAGTTTAGATGGTCCCTCACCTCTCTCCTTGGCATATTTTCTTATTATCTTCTCCTTTTTAAGCTGTTTCTTAATTTCAGTCAATTTCCCAGAAATAATATCCTCACTGTCCTCTTGTATAGACTTACCAGTTTTAATTTCAACAGTTTAGGAAATTTTCCCTCTCCTGCTTCTTCTCATAAGTTTGCCTTCAGATGGAGATTCCTTGGGTTCTTAAAAGTGATTCCTCACTAGGAACTCATCCCAATTGTCTCCCACTTTTCTCAAATGATGTTCAATTAGGATTTTAACTAGGCTATGGTGATACAAAGTGGTTTCCAAGAATTGAACCCTCTTTTGAACATTAGAGGCCATTCTCTTTAGGCTATGAAGTAAGGAGAAGGGTAAATTGATTTCTTCATCTAAGAAATGCATCATAAGCCGAATGTGATAAACATATAGGGTACCAAACCTTCCCTCACAAGTTATAAACTTTTGCAAAATGAGAAACATATTTCACCATTTATTCTTCAGTGCTGAGCTAGGGATGCCCTTCTTAAAAACTGAAATATCCATACCTGGTGTTTTGAGCATCTGCCTCCATGCCTCATTGTGAAATTCCTTGTTTTTGAACCATCGTTCACCTTGCCTTGGTAATTATGTTGCCTCTGCAATGAAGGATTCTGTAATAGTGAACTTGACATCTCCTATTTCAACTTCTACTCCGTTGAATGACCGTGCAAATGTCTTAGTTACCTCTTTATGAAAACCATTGAACTTTTCCAAAAACTGTAACCACCCAACCTACTATAGCATTTCTCTAATTTTTGGGTAACCCTCTAAGTATTTGGTTCCAACTGGTTCGGACCTTACAATGAGACCCATGGCTTCTTTTCTCAACCTTCAATTTACTGCTCCGTTACTGCTCTTCTATTCACGGTAAGAATGGCTGCAGAGAGTTGTTTTCACCCCAAAGATGCCTTCTCTGCTTATGCAGTAGGAATTAGCTACGGAAAGATGATATGAAGTGGTTACGGAATGAGTGAAATATGGTGAAGGTGATTCACACGAATTAATGAGTTTGAGAGCTATCATGAAAGAAAAGACCGCGGAAAAATCTCGTGAGAAATTCAAAATCATCACTGAATACTTCGGGTTAGTGACGTGACCGAATAGGTCACTTCAGTACTAACCGTTAAATTTTTTAATAAATGATGGTTTGGTATAGCGGAATGGAAGGGATTTTTTCCAAGGTTTTTATGATAGGTTTATTAGGCTTGATCAACACGAATAATCAAAATAAATTTATGAATCATACATGACTTAACTATACTATAACTTTCATAATCTGTCATCATAATAATTTCACAACTTTACCTTAGCCTTTCCTTTGATTTTTGTGGTTTTAATATGCTTTGTCTTCCTTTGAAAATCATTGATTCTTCAGTCTTCATAATCCCTTTGATTTTTCTTGTTGACATAGGTGTGTAGGGTCAATTTGCTGCTGAACAAGTGGTTGCTGGATAGTTGCCTGCAGGGTATCTGGCTGTAGAATGTCTGGTTGGCTGCAGAATGTCTGACTGCAGAATATACCTGTAGGAGCTTTGAAACATGAAATGAAATGATTTGAAACATGGATGGAGTGTAATATGAAATGGATTAATCATGGATCATGAAATATGGTGGAATGGAGTATGAATGAAGTGGAATATAATGGAATGGAATGAATCACCAATGTGAAGTGGCATAAAAAGTGGTCTGCAACTTATGATTTGTAATACTCAATTTGCAGAAAGAGATCAAATTTAGAAATCTGAGATGGAAATGAGATGGACCATGAAATGGAGTGAATGAGATATGAATGAATGGAGTGAATGAGTTATGAATGAATGGAGTGAATGAATAGTGAAATGGATCATAAGTGGAATGTGATCACTTATGATTTTATGATAGCTGCTTGTAGGAAAAAGAACAATTTTGAAAAGGTAAACTGTCAGAAGGATTCTGATTTTCACTTTATCTTTTCTGTATAAACATGCTAATCAAAGATTAGTTTTCATGTTTATACTTTATTTTATTTTTTTTCATCATCTGATTTCAGAAAATACAATTAAGTTGATGAAGAAGAAGGATTCTTCTTCATTAACTTCACATCACTGTTCTCTTGGAATCTCTTGACAAATTCTTCTCTTGAAAGTGGCTTGTGATACATCTTCAATCTATGACCATTTACAAGAAAAGTAACCTCTTCTTCATCTATTGTCCTGATTTTTATTGCTCCATTATCAAAAAAATTCACAATTTCATATGGCCCAAGCCAATGTGTTTGGAATTTACCTTGAAAATATTTGAACTTTGAATCAAACAAGAGGGCCCAGTCACCTTCTTTGAATTTCTTTTCCTTGATGTACTTATCATGCCATCTAGTCCTTTGTTGCTGGACTATACTTGTTTTCTGGACTGCATCTTGTCTGATCTCATCCAATTCATTAATCTGCTCCAATCTGTGCTTTTGTGCTTATGTTAGATCAAGTCCTAGCTGAACTGCCATTTTAAAAGTTTGAATCTAAAACTCTATGGGAAACAAAACTTGTTTTCCATAAAAAAATTCATAAGGAGTATGGCCTGTTGTGCTTCTCCATGTAATTCTATAGGCCCACAAGGCTTCAGGAAGCCTGTCTGCCCAATCTCTTCTATGTAAATGATCAGTCTTTGTTAGGATCCCTTCAATGACCTTATTAGTAGATTCCACTTGACCATTTTCTTGTGGATGATAGGGAGTAGATTTTATGTGTCTAATTTTGTACCTCTTCATCATTTGTTCCACTAGCGTTGATGTGAATTGAGCTCCTTGATCTATAAAAATTTCCCTTGGGACACCAAAACGAGTAGAAATATCCTCAAGAAGAAAATTAACTATAGATGCTTCAGTAGCAGAAAGTAATGGCTTGGCCTCTACCCATTTGGTAACATAATCAATGCAAACTAATATATATTTCTTTTGTCTTGATGGAGGACTAATAGGTCCTACAAAATCTAAAGCCCATTTCTCAAAAGGTTCAATATGTACCTGAGGCTACAATGACATCTCACCTGAAGGAGAAGGTTTCCCTACCCTTTGGAAACTATCACACCTTTTGACATACTCTTTAGCATCTTTAAAAAGGAATGGCCAATAGTATCCTAAATGAAGAACCTTATAATCTGTCCTTTTATTAGAAAAGTGTTCGCCACAAGGTTCATCATGACATGCGTTGAGGATCTCGGCATCTCATCTTCCTGAACACATCTCCTAATGATAAAATCTGGAACTTTTTTGTATAACTCAATAGCAACCCATGAATATTTTGCACTGTCATAAATGATCTTTCTTTGTCTCTTGCATCCATTATTGAAGGAAATTTCCCTGAAACTAAATAATTAGCAATGTCAGCAAACCAAGGAGTCTGAGTAGAAATTGAAAAAAGATATTCATCAGGGAATTGATCTTCAACTGGGGTGTTGTCTTTAATGTTTTGGAGTATATATAGGAAATCAACTACTATATTTTGTTTCCCAAGCCTGTCTAGAATGGCGATGTTTAATTCTTGTAAAAGCAATAACCATTTTATGACTCTGCCATTAGTAATTGATTTTCTCATTAGATATTTAATTGAAGAGTGATCTGTGTGAACAAAAGTTTCATAGCCTGTTATATAGTGTCTAAATTTTTTTATGGCATGAACAACAACTAAAAACTCTTTCTCAGTTACAGTATAATTTAACTCTAAAGGAGACAAGTTTTTACTTGTATAGTAGATGGCATAAGGAATCAGGTCTTTTTTTCCCAATACTGCTCCTAGAGTTGTATCTGAGGCATCTGTTGAAATATGAAAAGGTAACTTCTAGTTAGGTCCCCTTAAAATATGTTCTTCAAGGATTTTTGTTTTCAGGGTCTCAAAGGCTAACTGGCAATCATGATTCCACTTGAATTCATAGTCTTTGGTAAGTAATTTGAAAAGTGGATATGTTATCTTGGTGAAGTTTTCTATAAACCTTCGATAATATCCTGTAAATCCTAGAAAAATCATAACATCTTTTTGACAACTTGGAATAGATAAGTTAGAGATGACTTCAACTTTTGACTCATCAACTCTAATCCCATCCCCTGAAATGTGATGCCCCAAAACAATTCCTTCAGTAAACATCATAAAACACTTCTCATGACTTAGTGAAAGATTTGTTTCTTTACATCTCTTTAAAACTTTTTCCAAGTTTGCTAAGGCTTCTTCAAATGTGTTTCCATAGACTGTGAAATCATCCATATATACCTCTACACAATCATGTATTAGATCTGAAAATATTCCTAGTACTGCCCTTTGAAATGTTGCAGGTGCATTACATAGTCCAAATGGAAATACTCGGTAAGCATAGGTACCCCAAGGACAGGTAAATGTGGTTTTGTCTTGATCTTCAAGTGCTACTTGAATTTGATTATAACCACTAAACCCATCTAAAAATGAAAAGTACTTTTTGCCAGCTAATGTATCTAACACCTGATCTATGAAAGGTAGGGGAAAATGATCTTTAAGAGTAGCTTTGTTTAATTCCCGGTAGTCAATACATACCCTCCATTTACCATTTTTCTTTGGCACAATTACCAAAGGAGAAACCCACTAACTATCTGAAATGGGATAGATAAAGTTAACATTTAACAATTTTTGCAATTCTTCTTTAACAATCTCCCTAAGATTTGGATTCATCTGTCTCTGAGGTTGTCTGATTGGTTTACAATTTTCCTCTATGTAGATGTGATGAGTGCAAGTCTTAGGGCTTATCCCTTTCATATCAGTGTACTCCCATGCATATGTAGAATAATGTCTCTTTAATATCTTGACTAGTTCTTCTTGTTGAGATTTCTCTAGGTTCTTGTTTATGTTTAAAGTTTTGCTTGGAAATATCTCAATTGTAGAACTGCCAAATTTATCCATGGAATAAAGAGACATATGTCTTGATGATAAAAACTCAATGTTGGATTATTTTTGAAATTTTTCATGTTTGTATTCCGAAGAGGACTCAAATTTTTCTAAGGTATTCAAAATCTGGTTATCTTCACTAATTTCTGAAATTGTGAAGAGAGGTTGTATGTCTTCTTCATCCTCTATCCATTGAGTATCATCTAACTATGTAATTGTCTTTGTTGGAGGATACAAGGTAAATTTCTTGGTTGAACTACCATCAGAGATGTACATATCACTAGATCTACAACTAATGAAAGCATCAGTTGTAGCTAACCAAGGTCTTCCTAATATAATAGGATGTCCTCCTAGATTATTCTTAGGAGTTAGGATCATAAAATCCACAGGATACTCCCAAGAATCTAGGGACACTGGAATGTTTTCTATTACCCCATCAGGCTTGATCACAGATCTGTCTGCTAATTGTAATAATGTGGGTGTAAAAAGAATATTAGGAAGTTTCAATTTATCCATGATTTGTCTACTCATGATATTGATTACTGCTCCTAAATCAATAATTGTGTTTTGAATCTCAGTTCCATTGATGTGTATTTTAACAACTGGATTTCCTGGGTCTAGATACTTTGGAATGGAAATCTTACCCATCATGATATCTGCTATTTTTCCTGCCAGTTGAATTTTCTTTGTCTCTCTTATTCTTTTTCTTGTTTTATTCATGCTCAACATCTTTATTGTCTTTGTTAAGATTGGAATTTCCTTGATAGCTTGTAATAATGGGATCTTAATACAAACATTTCTCATCTCATCTAGGAAATCATAATTAGGCACCATAATTTTTTTTTCTACACCCCTATCAATTTGTAATCTTTCTGGAAAGGGAGGTGTAGAGGTGGATGTTGATGGCTACTCTAATATAGGAGATGAAATTATTGGTTATTTTTGTTTTTATTTTTAAATGTTTGGGTCTTGGAAAGGTGTGTTCTCTTCAAGACTTTTATTCACCAGTAGAGAATATTCCTCAGAATTGTTTTTCTCTTGTATGATTACAGAAGGTTTCTTCTTTTCAAGTATTCTTCCAGACCTAAGTTGAACATCACTAAGGTCTAAAGGAGTAATCAAATAACTTGGAAACTTTTGGCCTTCTATCATGTATGTGTTCTGAGGATTTTTATTGTTGGGGTTTGGTATGGGTTGAGCAGGTAACTGATTTGTTTTTTGAGGGAATGGTAATGGAAGTGGTGGATTTTGATGTCATGGATTTTGAGGATTTTGTTGAGGATTTTGTTGAAAATTCTGTCGAGGAGGGAAATGTGGATATGGTGGATATTGATAGTACTGAGAGTATCTTCCATAGGGATTTTGTGCTCCTTGTGCCCAAGTTTGAGATTGACTTTGGAATTGGGGCCAAGGTTGCTTTCAAGAGTTTCAATTTGGTGGGGGTTGATTATAAAGCTGATCATGGAATCCTTGTGTTTGAGGCCCTTGCCAAGGCCTTCTAGAGAAAAAATTGAGAGATTCTATGGAATTTGTAGAGGTTTCTTCTTGAAAAACATCTTTAAAACCAGGAAATGAAGGACAACTCTTGGTCTCATGTTTTTTTGAACAAATTATACAAGTCTCTACTACTTTTGCATCCAAAGGACATTCTCTCAAGGTATTCTTCTTTCTACATTTGGGACAAAATATTGCTAAGGCATCAGATTCAGTTTTCTTCTTGTTTTGTAACTTAAGGGTGTCTATTTGCTCACTAAGACTCCCTAAAATATCAGATTTGAATTCATCAAGCATATGTCCTATTTCTTCCCTACTTACTGTCCCAAAAGCAGACTTACTTGCCCTTGCAAGAACAGGGTCTCTTATTCCTTTCACAGTTTTAGATTTCCCTCTTGAAAGGTTGATACATAATTCAGCTATTTCAGGTAATGTGAGCTGAGATATATCCCCTTTTCCCATCATGTTAAGGATATCTAACCATTCATCCCTAATTGTCTTCAATAAGAGAGCTTTCAAAGTGTCTTGGTCTAAGTTTTCCATTTTCGCCCTCTTGATGTTATAGTTAAACCTCTCTAGCAAATCTTCAAGATTTTGATCCTCTTTTTGTAAAATTTTAAACACTTCCTCCTTATGGTTGAATAGCATATAGTAATCCAAATACCTCTCTAGAAATTCATGTTTCATGTCTTCCCATGTCCTAATAGAACTGCTGATCAAACTCATAAACCATTTTAATGCTGCTCCTTTCAATGTTGAAGGAAATAGTTTAAGTTTTTGAGAATCTTGTAAGTAGTCATAGGTTCTACATAGGACTTCAAATTCAAATAGAAAGGTTTCAGGATCTTCAGTTTTGAGTCCATAAAATTTTGGAAGGACAGAGGGCGAAATTTTTTTCATAGTTGCATTAGTTTCTTCATCTACTATAGGAAACCCAAAAGATATTCATATTTCCCTTCTATCTCTTCCTCTACCTCCTTCTGCACCTCTACCTCCATTAAAGACTCCTCCTCCCCCTTCTTTTGCCATAGTTGATTCTTCTGTAGAAGTGGAAAAGGATATTTCCTTCCATTTTATGTGATTTTGAGATAACGGTACAGACCTTTGGTCTGGTCATACCCAGCACCATTATAGACGAACGCACATCTATTAGTATTTTATCCTAAACTACTTGGCAAGATTTCGGCTCGCTGCCGCTTCTGCCTGTTATGCAAAATTTGTTGGAATTTAACAAAATAACTAGTCAACTGCTAGGGATCCTTCCCAGGTTACTTATTACTTTTGGAGGTAAAACCATCCATATGGACGTGATGGCTGTTCCAGGCCCCTTTTATTTCAATATGCTTTTGGGGCGTGATTACACCTATGCCATGGGAGCGCTTGTCTCCTCCCTTTTCTGTGTGGTCTATTTTCCACATGAGGGACAGATCGTGACCGTTGATCAGCTTTCGTTATTTGGTCCTGATGTGGCAGCTGGCCCACCATCATCCCTTCCTGGTTTTTATCCACCCGTTGTATCTGCCCCACTGTAGGTCAACTATGTGGCTACCTACCCTATTCCTGTACTCAGTGATAGTGCCATTGTACATCGTGTGCTAGGGTCCTGACTTCCAAGATGTTTTCCTTCCATCAGATGGGCAACTCTTGGAAGAGATGACTTCTTGTTCATTATGATGAGATCTGTCAGAGCAGAGTTTGTTTTCTTGTTTCATGCTCCTTAAAAAATGAAACAAGGTGTCTAGAGCATACTTTTTTTTCTTGTGTCAAGCTCGTTAAAAAATGAAACAAGGTGTTCCGAGGATAATTTGTCTTCTGTATCAACCTCGTTAAAAAATGAAAGAAGGTGATCTGAGGATCATTCTTTTAATGTGTTAACCTCGTTAAAACAATGAAACACTTTCCTATTCAATTCGATTATTTTTTTAGATCTCGTAAAATCCCAGTCGAGTCTTTCTCTAAATCTCGTAACTTGAAACTTCACTCCATCTACCTTTCATATGGATTGAAGCTTGGGGGGCATGTACCTCGAATTGAGTCACCATGCTGGGGGCATGTTTAAATTTTTCAAGCATAGTTTGTTTCCATTTCAAGCTTGTGTAAAAATGAAACCAACTTCAAGCAGAGTTCCCTTATTTCAAGCTTGTGTAAAAATGAAACCTTTCCCATTTTACCTCTTGTGATTGCCATTTTATCAGCCTGTTTTTCCAGATGAGCCATGGTTTTCTCACTCCATTGTTACTATCTGCTTGGCCGATCATATGCCTTCACTTGGTTGTTTTACCCATTCCTGAGGAACCCCTGCGATGAGTGGTCTTCTTAGCCAGCCTCTTAACCTTTACTTGTTCTGAGCAGTTCCACCATTACCGAAACTAGTTGCTACCCTTTATACCACTCGTTCCTCCAGGAGGAGTCACCTTTCAGCTCTTTTCTGACTCTCTAAACATGAAAAGATTTCTGAGTCACTTGTCATTTTTATCTTGTTAAATTGGCTGTGAAACAACATCTACCCAGTATACATTTACCCCATTTTCGGGCTAGGATATATTATTTACGAAAAAGAAATACCCTAGCCTATCGCGACTAGGAGGTTTTCTCAGACACAGTTTTCTACCTTTTCGGATCTGAGGAACTATCTATGAAAAGGGACTGCTGGGGTTTACTTTTCCGCTATCTTTTCAAACTCTCTAAACATGAAAAGATGTGGAGTTCTTCCTTTGTCATACTCATTAAAACCTGATGACATCGGATTCCATCGTAATGATGATACTCGAGTTCCTCCTTCCTAGGGCTCGTTAAATGTACTAGGTTGGATTTTTCTGAAGGACAAACTTATATCACAAGAATATGCTATCCCCTTCAAAATTGTTCTAAAAAATAATTGGGGCACTCGCCAGAAATGGTGGGGAAAAATGAAATCGGTATCATCATCGTGTCGGCAGTATGTCGCTCTTGAACATGGCACTTGTCTACATTCATTTCGGGTTGGGGATATCTCACCTTGTTTTCTGCTTGCCTCCATTGGTTTGGGTTATCCTTTTGACCACTCATTTTCTCTTTGCTTTGCCATCATGACCTTAGATCTTTTGATGTCGAATACTTCCAAATCCAATGTCGTGCCATCAATAAGTTCAAGAGAAGTTGACCTCTGCAGTTTTCAACCCTCCTCTGATTCTTTACTGATCCTGATTCACAAACATTACATTCCTCTGTCTCGCATCGATGATGTGGGAAACACTATGGCCCACCTTCGATCAAGGTCGCTTCATGTCAACTTCAGCTCATTATCCAGGAAGCTGATATAGACACTCCCTTCAGGTACCTTGGAGCGTGCATGCCTCAATGGCAGGTTCTTCACATTCGACGCAAGGTTTTCATCATTGGCCTTTGATCGAATGATTATGCGGGTGTTCAACACTAGCTCACTATTCGCATTCCATGGATTGTACCTATAGTACCTTGAGGACCATCATCATTATTGGTGGTTCCTCTCACGTCTGTTAACGACATTCATTAGTGGCTGGTAATCAGACGATGTTCCTGCATGTTTGGCTTAAGCTCACATATTCATATGCTAGGACTTCTACTTTGTTTGGGTTGAGATGGAGTGCGAGACCCTAGATTTTGTATGATAGAATACAAGCTATGGATTTTTTGGGTTATCATGATTGGTTACATGACTCATTGATTGGATGGCTGCGACCATACCTGAGTCTACTTATTGATCATTTCTAGATGGCTGTGTCCATAACTTGGATCCTAATTATTGTATATTGTGTTGTCGATGGCTGCGCCTATACCACATATCATGTATTTGAGATA
The DNA here is from genome assembly GCA_034641835.2 of Pinus albicaulis. Lineage (NCBI taxonomy): Eukaryota > Viridiplantae > Streptophyta > Pinopsida > Pinales > Pinaceae > Pinus > Pinus albicaulis. The sequence goes on from CM076580.1 coordinate 863,652,598, forward strand.
CCATTTGTACTTATCTATTCAAGTTTTTAGATGGTTGTGTTTTCAGTTGGGTACATTCTCATAAAGCATTCCACCCCTCTCTCTCTTTCAGGCCTCATGCTTTAGGGGGCATCTGTTACACAGTAATTTTTCACTGCCCTTGCAATCCCCGTCCCGCACATTGAAGGGCCCTTTCTGTGACCCGTGAGCAGTGACATGACCTAAAACCACTTTCATGGCATCCCCCTTGACAAGGAAAATCATTCCTCTGAAGAAATTTTCCATTGAAAAACCCTAAAAACTGATCTTTTGGTCTTGGCGCGACTAGCCAGTTTATCCCTCGTGCCAATGGGGGAAATCCACCAAAGAAGGCACACCAACTGGCGCTTTGTCCCAGTGTATTTCCCGTGCCAAGCTTAGTAAGGATTTTTTTAAAAAAATAAATGGACAAAGTTTGATTCCAACAAACTCCTGAACGGGTCTCTAAAATGAGTTGGGAGGTTTGGCTCCGGATCTCCATGTAGGGGAAATGGTTTTCCACCTATCATGGAAGCTTCCTTGAGGATAGGGCCAATCCCACAATTGTAGGGATCCCAATTCCCCTTCCACCATCTGTATAAGCTTTCCATTTTCCCTTTGCAAGCTAGTCTTAGTGGTCATAGAAGCAAGAGCTAAATCTGTAGCAAGGAGACTATTGCCAGATAGCCTTTGAGAGCCAAGATGAAGAGAGAGAGCTTTGTCCCATTCTCGAAAAGCTTCATTGAGACGTGCTCCACTATCAACCTTGCCAAAGGAAGATCCAACATCAGAGCTTTCGGTTGTATCTTTCCTTTGTTATTGTTAATGATAACCGACTTTGATTATGGTTTCATTCACGTGTCTTTGTCTTTGATGCAATGAATTACATCCTCTCTGATTGATGTATGGTTACAAGATTTAGATTCTATGTTGTGTATCATTGTGTTTCTTTGTACGTGTGTAGGTGTTTGGACGTGTTAAGAGGAAGGATCATGATCTTCTAAAGTAGAGGATGGAAAGCGTCATCCTTTCTTCAACGACAATTGCATAGGACCTGAGGTAGGAAACTCATTGTGTTTTGTCATTTTGTAGCTAGAGACCTGCGTCACTGCGTGTATGTTGTTGCTAGATCCGATCTGGGCTAGTAGGGATCACCTCTGTCCGCAGAGGAGATTTAACTCTCCAAAAATAACCATAGTAATTCTAGAGCTAATATGTGCACCATGTCCTGAATCTTTGGAAGGGATGGATTTTTTAAATAAAAGGTCAGTGCGAGCTTGCCTACTTCTCAGGTGAATCATGATAACTCGACCAATATCTCAACCCTTGTGTTGGCGATGCTTGATTCATATTTCTACCCTATCAAGTTTTGATGGTATGATAGATACCTACTGTGGTGTTGACAGGTTATGGAGAATTAGGGTTTGATTCCAGAGAGGGAGCTTGAGAGGCGACTACCACATCCAAGGAAGGAAGAAGGCATGAAAATTACCCAATCTTGACATGAGGAGGTAGTGACAGTAAATAAAAATATTGGACTCATTAAGTCTAGTAATTGGAATGAGTAAAATATAAATCCTTTAACAAGGATCCATTGGAAGGAAATTCTAGTTCCAGTAGTTGCGGTAATTCCAGCTCCAATAGCATATATTTAATTTGTTATAGTTTAAAAGCTCGTAGTTGGATCTTGGGTCGTAATGGTCGGTCAACATACTTGGTGTGCACCTTCCCTTCTGTCCCTTTTTTCAACAGCATGATCCTAGCCTTAATTGGTTGGGTTGTGGCTCTGGTACTATTAGTTTGAAAAAAATAGATTGCTCAAAGGAATCTTATGCTCTGAGTACATTAGCATGGAATACTATGATAAGAGTCTAGTTCTACTCTGTTCACCTTTGGGATCGGAGTAATGATTAATAAGGACTATCAGGGGCATTTGTATCTCATTTTCAGAGGTGAAATTCTTGGATTTATGAAAGATGACGACTGCGAAAGCATTTTCCAAAGATGTTTTCATTAATCAAGAATGAAATTTGGGGGCTCGAAGATGATCATATGCCATCCTATTCTCAACCATAAACGATGCTGACCTGGGATCGATGGATGTTGCTTTAAGGACTCAACCAACGCCTTTCAAGAAATTAGATTTTTTCAGTTCCGAAGGGAGTATGGTCGTAAGGCTGAAAATTAAAGGAGTTGACAGAAGGGAAGTACCAAGAGTGGTGCCTGTGATTTAATTTGACTCAACACTAGGAAACTTACCAGGTCCAGAAATTGTAAGGATTGACAGATTGAGAGCTATTTCTTGATTCTATGGGTGGTGGTGCATGGCCATTCTTAGTTGGTGGAGTGATTTTTCTGGTTAGATGTTTTTGGCCACACGCATGGTACATTTATGTAGCTAATGTGTTTTTCTTCCTATTTCGATAATATTCAGAAATATTCTCAAATTACATCATGATGGGGATAGAACATTGAAATTATTGGTCTTCAACGAGGAATTCCTAGTAAGCGCATGTCATCAACTCATGTTGAATATGTCCCTTCCCTTTGTACACACAGCCCATCGCTCCTAACGATTTAATGATCTGATGAAAGAGACTTGCAACATTGTTAGTTGTTTATCTTGAGTTCATGATTTTTATTTGCGATGCTTTTTCTTGCCCCATCCTTTTTTATTCTTTCCCTAATGTTTTTTTTTTGTATGGGGTTCGGAAGCTCGTTGCTCGGGAGCACCTACTCCAACAGTATGTTTGCTGAGGCATGGTTTTTGCAGTCAAGGTGCTTGGGAAATATGACGAAAAAAATTAGACTAGTTCGTAGTGGTGGTGCTCGGTCTTTTCTTTTTTGGAAGATGTGTGCCAAAGGCGCGGGCTTCCATAGTTGGTTCTCTCCAAAAGGAGGTGGCAGTGGTTTATGTCTTTCTTGGGTGAGATTTTTCATTGGTGGTTGGTTGAATGGAGTGGTTGCACTTGCGCTTGTTACCTAAATACTTTCATGAGGGGAAAATGTTGGGGTGGGGTTAATATGGGATGGATGAAGAGCAATGCAATCCATTAGGCTAGCCACCCTAGTCCTCTTTATTGTTCCTTGATACACCCTCGTGGAAGAGTTGGGTGTCTAGATAATAAAAAAGCCCTCCTTCAGTCCAAGATCCATAAAAATTTTAAGTTTCCCCATTAATGGTCATGAGGTAGCATTCTTTTCTCGTGCCTTTTATTTTTGGGGAATTCCTCATTCTTTCTTGAGCCACTCCCCCTTCCAAGGAAAGTAGGAGTATATTATATCCTTTTTTCTCCATCTGGATATTGGGTTTTTTGCATGACTTGGTCATTTTCTGGGTGTGTTGATTGTTTCAATAGCATTGTGGTGTGCGCTTTAGGTGCTTCCCTCTTTTTTGGGCGTAAAATTTCACCACCGATGTATTTATGGCCCTTGGCTTTATCTAGCATTGAGTTTCAGCTTGCGATAACTCCTCTTTGGAGTTCAGTTGTTTAACCCCCTTTGAATTTTTGGCTAGAAAGCTTGTTGGGTGTTATGTACATGGAGGGCTGCAATAATGGGTTGGGTATTTCTATTAGTGCATTTTTTTTTGAAGCCTTGTGTGGGTTGGGGGGTTGTTTACCTTACAGGAGTAATGTGCTCCAAACACTATTCTTGCCGTGACACTCCACTTTTCTAGTGGTCAATTTTAGGTTCTGTCTTTTCTTCTTGTTTTTTTTAATGATTCTTGTTATGATGTGTAGATAGAAAGGATGTTGTGCCGTAATGTATATGGAAAGGTGTGAAAAGGTGGGATTAATTGATTGAGTGAATTTTTTTCTTTCTTTTTGGTTAATCCATCATCTCCTCGCCTGGTGGTGGCCCACTATTTTGCTAGCATTTCTTGAAATGTGCCCCCCTTTCTCCCAAATTGGAATTTTGTCGCGAGTTTTATGTGGGTGATTTTTTTTTGTTTTCAAAGTGGTTGAATATGGTAGGAGGGGTCATTTTTGACCTGTTGTTTTTTTGAAATTGAACCTCCTCTTGTGATAGGGTAGCCACCTTTTGCGTTTTGTTTCTTTCATGTTGTTTTCTTCCCTTCTTCCTTTTGGCCCTTATCTTTACATAGGAAAGGGGGGATTGTTGTGAATTGGTGTTCATGAAGGATGAAAATTAGTGAAAACTCTCTGGGTGCCCACCCTAGTCCTTCCTAATATTTTTCCCCTAAAATTCCCCCTTTTTTTGTGAAGTCATGGGGTTCAGGAATCTTGTTCTGTGTTTGAGCCTCCCATTATGATCTGGTAGCCATATTTGATTTCTCTTTCTTTCATGTTGTTCTCTTCCCTTTTCGTCACTAGCATTATGGAGAAAAGTGAGAATTGTTGTGGATAGGTGTTCAAAAAGGATGAAAAGTAGTGCAATCTCCTAGGGTGGCCACCCTAGTCCTTGTCGATCTTCATTCCTTGCAGTTCCATCCTTTTTGCTAAGGCACAAGGCATCACAATCTTGTAATGTGTTTGAGCCTCTGCTCGTGAGTTGATAGCAATGTTTTATTTCTCTTTTTTTTCATTTTTCTTTCCTCCCTTATTTGTTTTGGTCCCTAGCTTTACAGAGAAAAGGGGGAATTGTTTTGGATTGGTGTTTTGGAAGGATGAAAAGGAGATGAAAGCTCTTGGGGTGGTCACCTTAGTCCTTCTCGATTTATGACCAATGTAGTTCCCCCTTTCTAAAAGTACATGGGGCCTTGAAATATTGTTTTCTATTTGAGCCTCATCTTCTCCACTGGCAGCCACGTTTTGGTTCTCTTTTTATTTTTCTTTCTTTGAATTTTTTTTTCCCTTCCTCATTCTCACCGCTAGATTTACGGAGAAAATGGTGAATTGTTGAGGATTTTCATTCGCTAAGGATGAACGGTAGTGCGAGCTCCTAGGGTGTCTAGCCTATTCTTGACTAATTATCGTTCCTTTTGATTCCCCTATTATTGTGAGGGTGCGTGACTCAGGAATTTTTTTCTCTGTTTGAGCCTCCTCCTTTGAGCGAGTAGACAATTTTGTCTCTCTTTATTTCATGTGTTTTTATTACTTTCGTGTTTCCTTCCATAACTTTACTGAGAAAAGGTGGAGTTGCAGTGGTTTTATCTTTTTGTAGGATGAAAATAAGTGTGATTTTTGGTGTGGCTACCCTAGTCCTTCTGGGTCATCATTCTTTATAATTCCCCCCTTTTTGAAAAGGCATGGGGTTTGGAAATCTTTCTATTTGTCTGCCTAATATTTCCCTTATGTGAGGATGGGAGAGACCTTATATTTATTTTATGTTATATACATATATGTTTTTATTTTCCACTTTCCTTCCTCTTCTCAACCCCAAAATCATTACGGAGAAAGGGGGCAACTTTTGTGGTTAGGTGTTTGAGAAGAATGAAAAGCAACGCGAGCTCCTGGGTTGTCCACCCTATTCATTCTCTATCACCATTCCTTGCATTTCCCTCCTTTTTGTAAAGGTATGGGGTCCAAGGAGATTTTTTGGACCTCCCTCTAGTGAGTGGGTTATGGAATGCAGTTGTATTGAGTGACAAGGGGACTTGTTTCTTATTATGATGCATTGTACTTTAGGTTGGATTTTATTCATTCATCATGGGGGTGCGATTTATTGGAAACATATGGAAATGAATCTTCACAATGGATATCTCGGCTCTTGTTATGATGAACATCATATAAAAATGCGATACTTAGTATGGATTTCATAATCTCATGAATCATCCAGTTTTTTAACACAATTTGCGCCAAAGGCTTTGGTCAAGGGCACATATGTCTCAGTGTCACATCCCATTCAAATGTGCTCCCTGAAATATGTTAGGGAGTAGTGGATTTGGTCATCCATACCTAATGTGGTGCAATTGGCTAAAATGTGGTAGGTGATGTTTCGTGGCATGCGTCGGTAAACGGTGATCTTGTCCCCGCATTTGGCGTTAGCCGATGTGGGCTTTGTGTGGCATCCCTAGAAATTATTTTTCCCTCTCTTTTCCTCGTAATGGGTAGCCCAGATTTAGCTCCAACTTGCTACCTTAGCTTAGGCAAGAACACCTGCTGAGTTTAAGCATATAATTAAGTAGAGGAAAGGAAACTTATAAGGATTCACCTAGTGGTGGTGAGCAAACTAGAAAGATCCCAACATGAAAATTGGGTGGCAACGTCATCAAAATTGTAGTCTGTAGAAGTTTCCTCACCAGCGAACTTGGGCCAAGTCCCTTAGAAGGGCTTTCCTGAGAGGGTGGCAGCCCCATCGGGTCAGGAACGTGCCACATCACAAGGCGTTGTCAACGAGTCGGGTTGTTTGGGGATGTAGCCCTAATTGGTGGTAAATTTTGTCTAAGAATAAATAGGGGCAAGAGATCGATAGTGAACAAGTACCATGAGGGAAAGATGAAAAGGATTTTGAAAATTGAGTTAAAGAGTGCTTGAAATTGCTGGGAGGGAAGTGGATGTAGACTTTCGATGCATCTCGGTCGGATGTGGAATTTCTCATGTTGGTCTGTCGCTCGACTAAATTTGCAAACCAACATGAGATGTTGCATTGTCACAAGCACGGATGGAGTACCGAATTTTGTCTTGTCGTTGCGGTGGTTGAGGAATGAAGCGTGCACCCTTGTGCCAAGTTATGTGCACTTGAGTGCTCGTGGTTTTGGTTGGTGGGCTTTCCATTTGACCTGTCTTGAGACATGGACCAAGGAGTCTAACATGTGTGCGAGTTGATGGGTTTGAAAACTTGTGAGGTGAAAGGAAGCTAACGAGGGGTATCCACTTCCCTCCCTCGACCTATTCACCTGCTGAACCAACTAGCCTAAAAAATAGATGGCACTAAAGTGTGCAACCTATACCTGACCATCAAAGAAATTTTCTAGCTTCGATGAGTAGGAGGACATGGGGGTTGTTGAGAAACTTCAGGCGTGAGCTTGTGTGGATCAGCCCCCAGCACAGATCTTGCTGGTAGTAGAAAATATTCAAATGAGAAGTTTGAAGACTGAAGTTGGGAAAGGTTCCATGTGGAAAACACTTGGACATGGGTTAGTTGATCCTAAGAGATGGCAAAGCACTCCATTAAGGGTGCACTCTACACGAGCATCGAAAGGGAATTGGGTTAATATTCTCGAACTGGGACATGGTGGTGGGAGACAACGTTAGGAAATCTGGAGATGTTGTTGGGGGTCCCGGGAAGAGTTATCTTTCCTTTTTAACAGCTTTCCCACCCTAGAATCGAATCACCTAGACATAGGGTACAACAGCTGGAAGAGCACCCCACGTCTTGCAATGTCCTATGCGCCCTCTATGGCCCTTGAAAATATGGAAGAATGAGTACCGTTCATTCATGGGCATACTCATAACCTCATTAGGTATCCAAGGTGAAAAACCTCTAGTCAATAGAAAAATTTAAGTAAGGGAAGTCGGAAAAACGAAGCCATAACTTTGGGAAAAGGATTGGCTCTGAGGGTTGCGCCTAGGGGACTACACCCTGAACTTGTTGGTTGTCACCAGTCTACCTGAGATTCTCTTATGGTGAAGGCAGGAAGTCGCATGCCTATTGGGCTACAACGTAGAATCCCCCCTCATAGGGGATTTTCCCTAGTTGGCGAACAGTCGACTCGGAACATGTACGGACAAGGGGAATACCACTATTTAATTAAAAAAAAGCATTGTGATGGTCACTGTGGATGTTGATGCAATGTGATTTATGCCCATTTTTATGAATTTCAAAGTGAATAAATTCAACCAAGCCCAAGTGATGCTCATGAATTGATTAACAAGATTCCCGCTATCCCTATCTACTATCTAGCGAAACGACAACCAAGCTAATGGGCTTGGAAGAATCAGCAAGGAAAGAGGACCCTATTGAGGTTTGACTGTAGTCCGGCTTTATGAAATAACTTAAGAGGTGTAGAATAAGTGACAGCCACTTTTGGTGTAAGTGAAATGCCACCATTTTTAACGTTATTTTTCTTATTCCGTGGGGCAGAGATGGGACACTACCCCTATTTTTGGCCTTGAGGCACCTTTCAATGGGTCGATTCAGGTGGAAGACATTTTCAGGTGGGGAGTTTTGTTGGGGTGACACATCTGTTAAATGATAACACATGTGTCCTATGATGACCTCAACGAGAACATAAATCTCGCGTGGAACAAAAGGGTAAAATCTCTTTTTATTTTTATTTTTACTAAGAATACAAACGGTGAAAGTGTGGCCTATCGATCCTTTAGAATTTGGAAATTTGAAGCTAGAGGTGTCAGAAAATTTATGACAGGGATAACTGGCTTGTGGGAACCAAGTTCTCATAGCGACATTTCTTTTTTATCCTTCGATGTCGCTATACCTATCATTGTGAAGAAGAATTCACAAAATTTTGGATTTTCACCCACAAATAGGGAACATGAGTTGGGTTTATACCATCATGAGACAGGTCAATTTTACCCTACTGATAAACCACATTACAATAGTAATTCAACTTAGTAATAGAGGAATGGTTGATTCACACAATTAGTCATTGCACTTGGCTGAAAATTCAGTGGCGTGAAGCTAGCATGTGTTAGATTATAACTGAACCCCTCTAAGTCAGAATCCACACTAGAAGAGGTGCATGTGACTCTTCGACTAGATCTCAATGCACTGTAGGGGCATTTCTTTGTCACACACAAGGGCCCGTGCCATTTTAAAACTCTGATCATGAAGCATCTCGGTCGGGGAGACTTTTAAGTTCAATTTCGAATGGTGATTGAGAAGAATCCTTTGCATATAACTTAAATATGCGATAGGGTATTGTAAGTGGAAGAGTGGCCTTGCTTCCATGATCCATTGAGATTCAGATCTCAGTCGCCTCAATTCAGAGCTTTGATCTTGTCACTTTATTCAAAATTTGGACAACTATGGTTCTTTCACCTTTTACCCCCCATCCTTCATTCAAACATCGTTTATTTTGCTCATATCTCAAAAAATCTTTTCTTGGGGGAGAGATATTTGAGCTTTCCATGCCGCGGTTGTGAGATAAATCACCATTTTATGGAACTTTTGGTTGCTTACATGTCACGGCATGGCCAAAAAATCCATCGCCCAAGTATGGGGAACACAATGGATCTGCCTCCATTTTGTGGCATGACGTATAACCATTCCAAGCCTTCAGAGCTTGGGGTTTTCAAGTCTTCCCGTGCCCTAGAGGGAAGCACACTAGGGAACTTGGAGTTTCAATACAATGTCATGGCCAAAACCATCACCCAATTCCAGGGAGCATGGGGATTGGGGATTCCATTTCGCAACACACAATGGAAAACCAACCCAAGCCTAGGAAACTCGAGGTTTCCATGTCCCACCCCTGACAGATTCCATATTTTATGACACACTAAAAACTTGAGGTTTTCACCGATCCCCAATGTGGGGAACCCGAGTTTCCATGATGATGCAAATTTCCACCCAAGTCTAGGGAACTGGTCGAGTTTCAAAACCGTAACCTAAGCCTCTAGGGAACTCAGGGTTCTTCCATGTCGTGGTGTATACAAACTCGTCACTCAAGTCAATAAAACTTGGCATTTCCATTTTGTAACACAACGAAAAACTAAACCAGTTTGGAGAAACTTTGGGTTTCCATTTCGTGGCACGGTGGAAATTTTCCAAGTATAGGAAACCTAGGGTTCCCATGTCCCGTCGTGATTGAAAATGCAACCCCAGCATGGGGAACATGGGGGTTCCATGTCGCAGTGTGACAGAAACTGCTACCCAAGTATGCGAAACTTGGGGTTTCCATGTCACTCCATGGCTAAAATTTCCACCCAAGTCTGTGGAACTTCGAGTTTCCATGATATGGCGCGATAGAAACCGTCGCCTAAGTCTATGCAAATTAGGGGTTCCCATTTTTTGTGGCACAACGAAAATCAGCCAATTATGGGAAACTCTGGGATTTCCATGTCCCAACACAATAAAAACAATGGCCTAGGTGTCGGGAACTTGATTTTTCATGTCGCAACATGATGAAGAACCCCCAAAGTCTGCAGAAATTTAGGGCTTCTATTTTATGGCATGAGGGAAACCACCTAATTCTAGGAACCTTGCGGTTTCCATCTCCTACTCCGACGAAAACTACGACCTTGGTGTAGGGAAATTGGGTTGCCATGTAGTGACATGACCTAAATCGCCCAATTTTATGGAACTCATGGTTTCCATTACGCGGAAAGTTGAAGAACTGCCCAAGTCTGGTGAACTTGGGGCTTCCATTTCGTGGCCCGATGGAAACCACTTCCCTAGTCTATGTAATATTCCCAAATGGGAAAAGCAAGAATATAGTGCATAAAACTAGAAATAACCATGATAAATCAATAAATAAAATGTAAGAAGATCATATAGCCATCATATTAATATTATAGCAAAAAAATGTATACAAGTTCTTGAGGGAATAGTCACTCAAGTTAGGAAAAACAAGCCTCAAGAGAACATGTACATGAAACATGAATAACATTGCTACACAAGAACACCCAAGGCTAAGACAACATAGTTTTATTATATATAGCTTCTGCTGAAGAATTTCAATTCATAGATCTAAAGCTATATGGCCCAAATAATGTTGGGAACAAAGATCTATGCTCCCAAGAACATTTCCAACATAACCTGAGAAGGGTTTCCTGAAATACACAAAAATGCAGAAGATACAAATATGTCCCTAGGGTTGAATAATCTCAGAAACTTGATAGAGGATAGGAGGTGTCTGATCTGATCTAGAAATTTCTGATAACTCCTCCTATAGATTCTCTGAAAGAGAGGTTGATCCCCTCACTGGAAATATATCTCCCTCAACTAGGGCTCCAAACCCTCTATTGCAACTCCACACTGAAATAACGTAGTTCCTTCATAAAACTACACTGTAACTGATATTAGTACCATAGCTTGATTCTTGATGATAAAATGAGGTTCAAGAATCTCCCTTACAAGCCTCCTAGATAAAGGGTTTCTCCCTGCATTGGAAAACAAGCTCAGAAGTTGGGTTTCTCAGCCATCCACTGTTGCACCCTGCAACACAACACAACCCTTTGCAGAAACTCCATTCTAGAACAAATATGGAGCTTGGCCTGATGCCAGATAGTGGAAAATGTAGTGCAATATTCTTCCTAGAGGCTTCTCAAGGAAAGTGGTCGGATTCCCAACCGAGAACACCGTGTGGTAAACAGCACTGCAATCTTAGCGAAACAACTAAAGAGAGAACAAGTCTAAACATACCATATACAAAATAATAATCTAAAAACATAACCCACAATGGCTACTATCCTCTTCTTTATATTCTTGGTGAGCTTCCTCACCATGGTACCCACTCATTAAAGCCACTACTTCTATGCATGCAATCTCCCTCCAAAACTGTGTTGTCCTTCCATGAATGCCACTCCTTCCATACCAGCGTTATTCGATTTGGTCAAGGTTGACCCAATATTCATACTTCATCCCCTTTTCACACATAAGGGTCTTCAATCCAGCTTTTAGATGACCTCCTTTCACATTAGGAGTGTCTTTTATTCCTACTAAGGAGATTTATGGGTCTCGATACCCTCTTATTTCTCTAGCTAAGAGCAAAATCAAAATTTAATATTCCAATTAGTTGTGTGCTAATTTAGGAATATTACAGTCCTCCCCTCCCAATTTTTTCTTTTCCTCGAGAAACTATAGGGATAGAACTAAATAGCCTCTCCTCCTCCTCCTATAGCATCCTCATATGATAAGTTCCTCCAATGAACAATATGCCCTCTCATCCATATATTCCCAAGTTGCTTCTCCCAAGTGTATAAGTAAGCCTTTGGTGATAAATCTAGATGGCTCTGATCATGAAGTAGTGATATATCCATGGAGGCAAATATATGTGGTATAGAGGCCTTATTGAAGCATTTTATCAAAAAATTATTAGGAAGCTTCCTTCCCATGTGAAGCTCCAAGCCCCAAGCTATCATCCATACAAAGTGAGTCACCCTCAACATTGGTAACTCATGAAAAATTTCTTCCACCTTTGGATCCCACAATGTAGGTGGGTTGCATAAATGACCATAATAGACCAAATGGCCTACCCCACGCTTTCTCTCTCTCCACTTATGGAAAGTGTAGAGATGCTACTAATATTGGGCTCCAATAATGTTTTCGTCAAGTTACAAAAGGAAAACTGGATCTCCAAAGTCACCTTCTCTAGTTTCATGAGCGCAACCCATCCCATACAAAATGAATTGTACATCATCACCATGTGGTATCCAAATTAGAAAGTTACTAAATTTTATGTGCATTTTTGGATGGTACTAATGGTTTCTCCAGTGGATACAACGCAGTTTTACCAACTACTGTTTTAGAACATCATGTGGAAAGTTGTCTCCCAACAAGTTTCTAGTTGTGCATGTTTGCTCATATACTAGAAGTTAGTAAATAGAATTATATGCCAGTTGAGAATAAAAATAATAACACCACATTTTCCCAAATTCATGCAAAGAAGATCTATCTCCATGATAAATGTTGGTCCTAGAATGACCATGAAACTCAAATATAATCTTGCACTGTTGTGGAGCAATCTACTATACATAGATGGTGAGAGAATGCAAATAACTTGTGAAATGATGAATAAGTACAGAAACACATTTATTACCATGCATTGTGAGTAAGCTTAAAGTGAGATCCATGGATGAGCCCTCCCATGAGAATCTTCTCATAGAAGGCTGCAAAAAGAAGATATGTGTACTCCCTTTGGAACACTCCATCAATAGATACATACTCCCAAGTGACAACATCGTTGGCCTTGGGGATAAGGCTCTTTCCACTTGATGCAGGGGCATTAGACACTAGCCAGCAATGTATGAGGTTTTTTCCACATGTTGTGGCTAGGAGGGTTCACAATTATTGAATTGTAACAACTAGGTGTCGATACCTCAGCTGACTGTTTCATTTAGACTAGCTAGAGTCCATAGAAGTCCAATAGGTTTGGATTCGATCCATCTGTCATGTTTTAGTTATTTGAATAATTGTAATTAGGCTTTTGATTTACTAAAACGGTCCTCCCAGAGGAACCAAAGAGACAAATTTTTATGTATATATGTAACCCCCAGATTTCAGGGAGGGAGAGATTTCTGCAATAAAAATTTGTGTGTTAAGAAATTGCTTCCAGTTGAATGAATTTAAGTTCATGTTGATTATCAAACTGTCTTGAATTGGTATTTGTGAGGAAATTTGTTTAAATATGAGGTGATTGAACTCTGTGCGTATATAATTTCTGAATGGAACTGTTGTACAGTCTCTAAATCCCTCTGTCTATTGTTTCTCTCAATTTGTTCGAACGAGCTCTGTGAATTAAATCCCAACCGCAGATGAAGTCTGTGTGTAAAACTATGGTTGTTGAACTCTGTTTAATGATAGTAGAAATCCCACTTAATAAAGAGATAATTTTTTTTTGCTGTCAATTGGAATCCTGACTCGAGGCTAGACCTAAGTTAGTGAATACGAAGGATAGCATAACCCAACTTAAACCGGGGTCAACCACTGTTCCAAAACTGTGAGTGGGTTAGCGAAACTGGACTGCCCATATCGCACCACTTTTGTGGAGATGAGTGGTATTTTCCATTTGGGAGCGATTCCATAGAGCAGTGGACACGTGGCATACGATGGGATTCTGAAAACCACCTTTTCGTGTGCCATCGTGCGCTAATGTTTGACTAGGGAGTCCTCGCGATATCGCTGAACGTCATTTATCTGGAGGGAGGCCATAGGATGGTGGTTGTATTCGAAAGATGCACAAAGGATAGCCAAGGTACGGTGTGAGTATTTGATTGGGCCATTGATTATATATGTGGGCCCGAGGCCTAAGGTTGTTTGGTTAAGAAAAGCGTCAGGAGATATAATTTAATTTCAAAGTTTGTGGATTATGTTTATTTGTCAAATTTCTCGAATTTGATAAATAAAATTACAAGAAGTTGTGGAAGACCACGTGGCGAGGAATTAAGTCAATTGAGGTGAAAATGTTGACAGAGCTATGAGATGAGACCAACTCTCCTTAGGGGCCGACTTTCAGTTTTGTTGATGTCATAAGTGGTATCAAAGCTGTTGTTTTTGAGTTGTTTCTGCAGAGAATTAACATGGAATTCCAAGTTGGTAGAGGTGTTGGTAGAAGGAGACCTCTTTCCAATGCAGAGGTTTTGGAGATTTTGCAGAGGTTTGAGGCCAGAATGGATGTCGTGGAGTGAATATAGACCAGAGATCCTGAAGACATCAGTGAACCTAAAATAGAAGAATTTGAAGAGAATGTTGAGATTCCTCCTTATTTGAGGCTCCTCAGAACTGTTTTGGGGTTTGTAGTTAAGCCCAAGATTGAAGTATCAAGTTTTGCAGGAGGACTGAATCCAGAAGAGCTAGTGGACTAGATTAATGAAATGAACAAGTGCTTTGATTATGAAGAAATGAGCGAAGATAAGAATGTCAAGTTTGTAGTAACAAAGCTGAAGTGACATGCTGCAATTTGGTGGGATGGAGTGCAGGCAGAAAGGAGGAGAGTTGGCAAGCATCCTATCAAAAGTTGGACCAGAATGATGGCTAAGTTAAAAGGTAAATTCTTGCCTAGTGATTATCAGCTAACATTTTTTAGGAAAATTTAGAACCTGAGACAGAGGTTGTTGACATTAAAGGAATACACAGAAGAATTCTACAGAGTGAGTATAAGAGCTGGGAAATTCCAAGACACACTAGAGAAGACTGCCAGATATGTGAATGGTCTCAAGCTGGAGATCCAAGATGAGATTGGTCTTCAATCTCCTAAGACAGTTGAAGAGGCCTATCAAATGGCCTTGAAAGCAGAGGAGAAACTCCTGAGGAAGCAGTCTGCCAAGAAGAGAGGTAATTTCCGTGGAAAGGGAAGTTAGGGTGGTAGAGGAAGGCCTTCTACACCCAGGGATGGATCTAACAGTATCTCCCCTCAGAATGCATCTGCAGAGGATGATGCAAGAGGTAGAAGGGGTTCTTATAGAGGAAGAGGACGCAGAGGCAGAGGTAGAGGTAGAGAATTGAGGTGCTATAGATGTCAACAAGTGGGACATAAGCACTATGAGTGCCCAGAGAATGTGGGTGCTGGTCCAAGAATTGCTGTTGTTACCCAGGTTGGAGAAGAGGCAACAATTGAAGAAGAAATTCTACCAGAGAGAGGAGAGTCCTTGGTGGTTAATAAGGTATTGTTGAAGCAAGCCAAAGAGTTCCCTGAGCCTACACAAAGGAAGACTTTGTTTAGGAGCATATGCAAACTCCAAGGGAAATACTGCTAGCTAGTCATTGATAGTGGCAGCACAGACAATCTAGTTTCCATTGAGACAATAGAAAATTTGAAGCTGAAGACAAGGGAGCATCCAACTCCCTATAGGGTGTCCTGGCTGCATAAAGGGCACCAGCTGGTTGTAAAAGAACAATGTGAGATAGAGCTGCAAATGGGAAAATACAAAGATAAGGTCCTGTGTGATGTAATGCCCATGGATGTGTGTCACATAATGCTGGGTAGACCTTGGCAGTTTGAAAGAGTAGCAGTGCATGATGGCAAGAAGAACACTTGCAAGTTATTCAAGGATGGGGTACATCATACATTGATACCCATAGAAGAAGGAGAGCCATCAAGTAGAGTGATTGATCCAAAGACCTTGTTGCTGAGCGGGAAGGAATATCTACAACAGATAGAAGAAGAAGAGGTAATTTTTGCTTTAGTTTGCAAACCTAAGGTAGTTCTTACTTCTACAAATATTTCTTATTTGCCAATAGAAATCCAAGATATGTTAGCCAATTATTGTGACATTATTGTGGATGATTTACTTGATGAGCTGCCACTTGTGAGAAAGATCAGCCATCAGATAGATTTTATCCCTGGTTCAAATCTGCCAAATAAGGCAGCCTATAGAATGACTCCCACAGAAACTGAGGAAATCAGGAGACAATTACAGGAATTGGTGGACAAGGGACTGATCAGAGAAAGCTTGAGTCCATGTGCAGTACCAATAGTATTGAGCCCAAAGAGAGATGGAGGCTAGAGCATGTGTACTGATTCCAAAGCAATCAATAAGATCACAATCAGGTACAGATTCCCTTTGCCTAGAGTTGAGGATTTAATGGACTGTTTGAGTGGTGCTAAATATTTTTCAAAGATAGATTTAAAAAGTGGATATCATCATATCAGAATAAGAGAGGGTGATGAGTGGAAAAATGCCTTTAAAACAAATGAAGGACTATATGAATGGATGGTCATGCCTTTTGGGTTGTCAAATGCACCTAGTAATTTTATGAGACTTATGAATGAAGTATTGAAATAATTCATTGGTAAATTTGTGATAGTGTGTCTGGATGATATATTAGTTTTCAGCAAGACTAAAGAAGAACATTTAAGGCATCTTAATTATGTCTTAAAGAAGCTGCACCAAGAGAAACTGCTGATAAACTTAAAGAAATCCTCATTCATGAAGGAAGAGTTGGTGTATTTAGGTTTTTTTGTTTCTGCAGAAGGATTGAAGATGGACCCAGAAAAGGTTAAGCCAATTGTGGAGTGGCCTTCACCCAGAAGTGTTTTTGAGGTAAGAAGTTTCCATGGACTTGTCAGTTTTTACAGGAAATTTATAAGAAACTTCAATAAGATTAATGCACCCATAATTGAGACAATAAATAAGGGAAAACAACCATTTAAGTGGACTTCTGAAGCAGAGAGAAATTTTAAACTTTTGAAGAAAAAGATAACTGAAAATCCTGTTTTGATTCTGCTTGATTTTACTAAACCATTTCAAGTGAAGTGTGATGCCAGTGGAGAGGCCATTGGAGCTGCTGAGTCAAGATGAGAGGCATGTAGGCTATTTCAGTGAAAAGCAAAATGACACCAGAAGGAAATATTCCTCTTATGAGAAGGAATTCTATGCAGTTGTTCAGGCATTGAAAAGGTGGAGGCATTATTTGATGTCCAAAGAATTTGTATTATATTCTGACAATGATGCTTTGTAGTATATTGTACAACAGCCCAAGTTAAATCATAAGCATGCCAAGTGGGTTGAGTATCTCCAAGGTTTTAACTTTGTTTTGAAACACATAAGTGCCTAAGAAAATAAATTAGCTGATGCTTTGAGTAGGAGGCACATGCTTGTTCAAGAAACTAATTTTGAAGTTGTTATATTGCATGGGTTTCCCAAGAGTATTGTTTCAGACAGGGACACCAGATTTGTGGGTCATTTTTGGAGGACATTGTAGAAGAAACTTGGTACCAAACTGAGTTTCAGCTCAACTTGTCATCCCTAGACTGATGGACAAGCTGAGGTAGTGAATAGGAGTCTCGAAAATTTGTTGAGAAGTCTTGCAGGAGAGCATCCCAAGCAGTGGGATCATATTTTGCCCTAGGCAGAATATGCATATAATGAGTCACCAAATAGAAGCATAGGGCAGCTTCCATTCCATATTGTTTATGGAATGCACCCCAGAGGAATATCAAAATTAAGAAATTTGGGAAAGGTAGAGCTGAGAAGTGCTGATGGTGAGGAATTTCCTTCAGAGATCCAGGCCATACATGAACAAGTGAAACAACATCTACAAGGTAGCAATATCAAATACAAAGGAAAAGCAAACTTGAGCAGAAAGTAATTCCATTTTGAAGTAGGTGATCTGGTTTTGGCACACTTGAGAAAGGAGAGATTCCCAAAGAAGCAGTATAATAAACTAAAGTTCAAAAATATTGGGCCATGCAAGATACTTAGAAATTTTTCTGCAAATGCTTATGAGATTGAATTGCCACCTGATGTTGGAATATCTCCCATTTTTAATGTTGTAGATTTGTACAAGTATGAAGATGATGGTGCAGAAGAAAGATCAGCAAACAAGGAACAGATTGAATGGAAAGAGCAGCTACCTCCAGCACAACCATTACAACCAGAGAAGATATTGGACAAGAGAGTGTTCAGGAAGACCAGAGGAAAAGAGTAATTTTAGTACTTAATCAAATGGAAGGACAAGCCAGAGGAAGATGCCACTTGGATGACTGAAGGAATGTTGCAGAAGATAGGCAGATCAGTGGAAGATCTCATGGACAAGAGCCCATGAAGAAAATCACCATCAGGAGTCGGATTCAGGGGCATTAGACACTAGCCAGCAATGTAGGAGGTTTTTTCCACATGTTGTGGCTAGGAGGGTTCAAAATTATTGAATTGCAACAGCTAGGTGTCAATACCTCAACTGACTATTTCATTTAGACTAGCTAGAGTCCATAGAAGTCAAATTGGTTTGGATTCAATCCATCTGTCATGTTTCAGTTATTTGAATAATTGTAATTAGGCTTTTGATTTATTAAAACGGTCCTCCTAGAGGAACCAAAGAGACAAATGCTTATGTATATATGTAACCCCCAGATTCCAGGGAGGGAGATATTTCTATAATAAAAATTTGTGTGTAAGAAATTGCTTCCGGTTGAATGAATTTCAGTTCCTTTTGATTATAAAACTGTCTTGAATTGGTATTTGTGAGGAAATTTGTTTAACTCTGAGGCGATTGAACTTTGTGCGTATATAATTTCTGAATGGAACTGTTGTACAGTCTCTACATCCCTCTGTCTACTGTTTCTCTCAATTTGTTCGAACGAGCTCTGTGAATTAAATCCCAACCGCAGACGAAGTCTGTGTGTAAAACCGTGGTCATTGAACTCTGTTTAATGATAGTATAAATGCCGCTTAATAAAGAGATAAATTTGTTTTTCTGTCAATTGGAATCCTGACCCGAGGCTATACCTGAGTTAGTGAATACAGAGGATAGCGTAACCCGACTTAAATCGGGGTCAACCACTGTTCCAAAACCATGAGTGGGTTAGCGAAACTGGACTACCCATATCGCACCACTTTTGTGGAGATGAGTGGTATTTTCCATTTGGGAGCGATTCCATAGAGCAGTGGACACGTGGCATACGACGGGATTCTGAAAACCGCCTTTTCGCATGCCATCGCGCGCTAATTTTTGACTAGGGAGGCCACGTGATATCGCTGAACGTCGTCGATCTGGAGGGAAGCCATCGGACGGTGGTCGTATTCGGAAGATGCACGAAGGATAACCAAGGTACGGTGCGAGTATTTGATTTGGCCATTGATTATATATGTGGGCCCGAGGCCTAAGGTTGTTTTGTTAAGAAAAGCATCGGGAGATATAATTTAATTTCAAAGTTTGTGGATTATGTTTATTTGTCAAATTTCTTGAATTTGATAAATAAAATTACAAGAAGTTGTGGAAGACCACGTGGCGAGGAATTGAGTCAATTGAGGTGAAAATTCTAACAGAGCTATGAGATGAGACCTGCTTTCCTTAGGGGCCGACTTTCAATTTTGTTGTTGTCACCACTCCATGACTCAATTATTTGACATGCCATATGCCAAAGTAATCCACCATCATGTTGCTATATGTGGGAGACTCCTTCCTATGTGGAAGCACCTCTTGATCATTCAATGCTGAAGGGTCACCATTTTGCACTTTGATTGTTCTATCCCTTTCTCCTGAAATATCATGAAAAGTATGGAAGAAATTCATCCCATACTCTAACACTGTTACTGATGAAATAGGTAACCTGACCTCAAAACGGGAACTCTAGCCCAAAAAGACTCAAAAAACATGAAAAAACACCCGAAAAACAAAAAAAAAAGTGTATTCCAGAACGCACTTGGTTTTTTTTTAAGGTCAAATTTCAACATTTTATAAAATTATGCTAAAAACAAAATTGTTTCTTGAAAAAAGGATTGAAAAAACACCCTCAAAACAAAATCAGTTAATGCTAGAATAACAAAAAAAAAAAATTATGTCATATTTTTTACATTTTTAAAATAGAAATAACAATTTTTAATTTTTAAAATTCAAACATTAAAAAAAAAACCTAAAATTTAAGAAAAAAAATAAATTTAAAAAATAAAAACATTTTAAAGCTTAAAATTTAAAGATATATAGGAATAAAAAAATAAAATAAAAACTAAATAAAATTTTTAATTCAAACATTAAAAAAACCTAAAATTTAAGGAAAAAAAATTAAATAAAAATAAAAATTAAAGATTAAAATTTCAAAATATATAGAACTAAGAAAAATAAAAATAAAAACAAAATAAAAATATTAAATCAAAAAGAAAAACCAGTTTAATATATATATATATATATATATATATATATATATATATATATATATATATATATATATATATATAAGTAAATTTTAAAAAAAAGAAAATGTTTATTAAATTTAAAAATAAAAAGTTAAATTTAAAAAAAAAAAAATTGCAAGAAATATATTAAATTTTTATGTTTAAAACTTATTATTGAAATTAAAAGTAAAAAAAATGAAAAGTAATTAAAAATAAAAAAATGAAAAATCCATCTGATAAAAATATTAAATTTAAAAAAATATATATTAGAAAAAAAAAATAGGTTTTAAAAAATAAATTTAATTTAAATTATAAAAATAAAAAAATATATATATATATGAACTTAAATTAAAAATATATATATTGGATTTTATTAAATTAAAAAAAAATGTTAATATTAAAATAACAAATTAAATTTAAAAAAAAATATTAAATTTTAATAAATAAATGAATAAACAAGTAAATTTTGAAATAAAAAATAAATTTTAAATATAAAGAAAAAAAAACATTGTTAAAATTAAAAAGTTAAAAAACTTGAAAAATCAATTAAAATTGAAAAATTGAAAAAAAATAAATTAAATAAAAAATAAAATAAAAAACAAATTAATTGGAAAATACTAAGTTTAATTAAAAAATATATATATAATTTTAAATACACAATTTTAATTGAAATTAAAAAAAATATAAAAAATTTATGTAATTAGAAAAATAATAATAAAAAATTAAAATTAAAAAAAAATATTAAATTCAAATAAATTTAAAAAAAAATACAAAAGTTACTAAATTGTAAAAAATTAAATGAAGAAACTAAACATAAATTTAATAATAAAAAAATATATATATGAAAAAGTTTAAAAAAAAATCAATTAAATTTAATATATATATATATATATATATATATATATATATATATATATATATATATTGATAATTTAATAAAACTTATTAACAAAATTTAGAAAAATTAAAAATTAAAAACAAAAAAAATAAAAAAATAAAAATTAAAAAATTAAAACAAATTAAATTTCAAATATAAAAATTAAATTTAAAAAAAATATATTTAAATTTTTTGAATTAAAAATAAAAATTAAAAAAATCAAATTAAAAAAATTATTAAAAATAAAAAAATAATAATAATAATTTTTGATCATTGAATGTTGTGTGGTCGGCCTGCGCACAGGTGGCGACGGAGGCCGACCATTGGGTGGGAGGGCGGTCGAAATCGCCCGCTCCCCACCGACGGGTCGATTCCGGGGAATCACCCTAGGGAAATTCCCGGAATCGGCCTCCCGCTGCGGGAGGGTGATTCTCGGAATCGGCCTTCCGTCGCGGGAGGGGGATTTCTGGAATCGGCCTCAGGGTGATTCCTGGAATCAACCTCCCGCCACGGGAGTGCAATTCCCGGAATCGGCCTCCTGCGGCAGGAGGGCGATTCCCAGAATTGGCCTCAGGGCGATTCCCGGAATCGGCCTCCCGTGGCGGGAGGGAGATTCTCGGAATCGGCCTCCCATGGCGAGAGCAAAATTCCCAGAATCGGCCTCGGGGCAATTCCTGGAATTGGACTCCCGCCGCGGGAGGGCGATTCCTGGAACCGGCCTTCCGCGGCAGGAGGGTGATTCCCTGAATTGGCCTCTCGCCATGAGAGGGTGATTCCCGGAATCAGCCTCCCACGGTGGGAGGGTGATTCCTAGAATCGGCCTCCCACGGCGGAAGGGTGATTCCTAGAATCTTCCTCCCTCCCAGGTCGCGGCGGAGGCAGGCCTCCGCCGCCATTTCGGCAGGAGGCCGACTGGCGACGCCACCACGATCAAATTTATTTATTTATTTATTTAATTTTTATTATTTTTTTTTTTAATTTGATTTTTAAATTTTTTTTTTTTAAATTCAAAAAATTTAATTTTTTTTTTTTTTAATTCAAAATTTTTATTTTAAATTTAATTTGTTTTAATTTTTTAATTTTTTTTTTTAATTTAATATTTTAGATTATTTTTTTTCAAATTTAAAATTTATTTATTCAATTTATTAAATTTTAATTAAATTATTTTTTTTTTAATCTTTTAGTTTATTTAGTTTTTCATTTTTAAAATTTATAAATTGTTTCAATTAAAAATGAACAGTAAATTTATGGATATTTGTTTTTTAATTATTTGCACGTGGTTTTTTTCATTTTTTTTGTTTTTTACTGATAGTTTTTTTTTTTTAATTCTTTTATTTTAATTTTTTTTTTCAATTTTCAATTTTGTTTTTTTTTTTAATTTGTTTTTTTTTGTTAATTTTAAAATTTGTATTTTTGTTTTCTTCTTATTATTATTATTTTAACTTAAATTTTTTAATTTAATTTTTTCTTTTTTGTATTTTATTTTTTATATCTAAATTTTAATTTTTTAATTTAAATTATTTTTAAATTTTCTATTTAATTTTTTTTTTTTTTAATTATATTTTTTTCTTTAATAACTTAGAAAAAAATGTTTTTGATGTTTATTTTTTTTATTTTTTTGGTTAATTTTTGTTTTTTTCTTTAAATTATGTATTTTTTTTTTCAAATTTTGTCATTTCTTTTGATATAATTTTCTAATATTTTTGTTTTTTTTTTGTTTTTTTTAATTTATTTTTGTTTAAATTTTTTATTTTTACTAGTTAATTTTGTTCTTTTATACATTTTTATTGGTTTTTTTATTGTTTATATATATATATATATATATATATATATATTATCTAAGTTTTATGTTTTATTACCAATATGAAAATCACCACTCTCAAAAAAAAAGGTTGATGCTGTATCAATACGTTTCAAAATTAGCATGAAAATCACCGCTCTAAAAAAAAAAAAGTTGATGCTGCATCAATACGTTTCAAAATTAGCATGAAAATCACTAACATTTTAAAACAAATATTCATACTTCATAAATAAAAATATTAGAGTGTCAAAAATGTGCTAAAAAAAAAAAAGGTCATTCTGCATCACCACTTTTCAAAATCGGGTGCTTTTTATGCTATCAAAAAAAGGTAGGTAACAATGCGGTTACCTATTTCATCAGTAATAGTGTTCTCTCCCAAGAGTATCCAAAGCAACAATAGCTCTTGCTGCCTCCCACCCCTTGATCATAAAAATCATGAGGTGAAAACATAATGATTGACATGAAGAATGACATATCATCACAATGCACCCAAACTACTTGCTGCCATATGATGCAAGTTCCATGCAAAGTTCCAACCAATAATATACCCTTTGGAACAGGATATGTCACATGCTGACCAAAGTATTTCAAGAGTAGCCAGTGCTACCTTGCCTCCTTCTAGCCTATGTCATAGATCTACAAGTGGCTTTCTAGCCTCTTTCTCATCAACATCACCCATCCAACCAATGGTGAGTGTCTATCATCGTGCTCAAAATTGGTATCAATCCAATGGAGAATACCACCCTCCCAATCCAAATCACTGTCTGTACACTTCATGGGATGTTAAAGTGCAGCCTCCTAGAGATCTCCAAGCGAAAACAACTCATCAATGACCACATTGAATCCATAAGGATCCATGTATGTTGAAGTCAGAATCTTCTTATTGAGATATGAAGTGCTTATCAAGAAAGATCCATCATAACAATGAAAGATAAGATGTCTCTCATAAACCATCTTCTTATCCTCTGCTATACATGTAGAAAGGTCATTGGAATTCTCCAATAATGTTTGGGCCCCCAACCCATCACTGTTGTTCCATGAAAGTGTTGTTGATCTCCATGATGGTGCATATAATGGCTTATTCTCATGCCCAATGATGAAAATTTTGTTTTTCATTGGATTGTTTAGGACAATTCTCATCCTACCCTCTGATAATCTACACTCCAACCCCCCAAGAGTGGTCTGCAACTTATCAATAACATACTAGGATGGATGTATATATTCTCCTTGAAAAAATCAATGGTCCTATACACAGTGATAGTCTACTGCTTCAAATATGCAATGTGCTTTAACCCTAGGTCATGTATTTGCCCTGATGACATGTTCCCACAATCCTCCGTATGATGTGCTGAAATAATAGGAAGTGGAAATATGTGCATACCTTGGTAAAGCTTGGAAACATATTGTACTTCTACAAGTGTTCCTTCCTCCAGTGTAATGACTTCCCCAATTACTGATGATGATAGTTTCTCCTCTATAGCTGCACCAGCGCTGGTATAAGTCTCCTCCTCCTCATGCATCTCTTGAATAGTGCATGGGACTCTAAATACCAAGAGATCAATATCACTATGTAAGGGTGCAAGTGTCCCTTCCCCTTATGCAAGTACTCTTGTAGCAAGTGATGTTGAAGGTAACTTCTCCTTTGATTTCTTCTTTTCAAACTTCTTGATCAACCTTTGAGTAAAATTTGCATAAGCAGTCACTCTTGCATGACCCAAATGGCTGAAGCACCAAGTGTTTGCTTCACCCTCAAGGTGCAGTGCTGCAATATCAATAGTTTCTATTTCTACTATTAGATGTAGCTAGAAGAATACATCCAACTCCATTCCCCAAGCCTTTGATGTGCATGTGGATGATCCATCAAATGTCAACAATAGGAATCTATTGCTGCAAGGTCTTCTCTCTTCTTTGAGCTGAATGAATTGTGGAAGAGTTAGATTATCCTTGAAAGCTCTTGCTTGAGATTTGTATTATGCAATATACTCACATAGAATCTCATGATCTAAGTGTCCTCCCTCTCCATGCCTTTTTTATTCTTCTTCAAAAGGAAAGGGCATAGTGTATTACTTTGGATATCTACGCAATACAGGTTTTCTCTTCTGTTGATAGGAAGTGCCAGGTGCTTCCTCATCTTGAAACCCTAATGTGGTTTCAATGCCTTTCTCCATTTTTCTTTGCTTGACCTCCTTGGTGAGGTCCCTCTTAGATATGAAAAGAGATGAGATAAAACTCATTCCTTCCATAATTCTGATCTCTTTCACCTTATTCTTATTCTCATGATAGCATAATGGCTGAGATACACAAGCTGATCAAAGATTATGCTCTGATACCACTGTAATATTCCCAGATGTGAAAAGCAGGAATATAGTGCTTAAAAATAGAAATAGAAGTGATAAATCAACACATAAAATGTAAGAAGATAATATAGCCATCATATTAAGATCATAGCAACAAAATGTATACAAGTTCTTGAGGGAATAGTCACTCAAGTTAGGCAAAACAAGCCTCAAGAGAACATGTACATGAAACATGAAGAACACTGCTACACAATAATACCCAAGGCTAAGGTAGCACAGTTTTATTAGATATAATTGCTGCTAGAGAATATCAATACATACATCTTAAGTTATATGGCTCAAATAGTTTCGGGAATAAATATCTAACCTCCCAAGCACATTTCCAAGATAACTCGGGAAGGGTTTCCCGAAATACACAAAAATGCAGAAGATACAAATATGGCCCTAGGGATGAATAATTTTTGCAACTAGATATAGGATAGCAGGTGGATGATATGATCTAGAAATTTTTGAGAACTCCTCCTATAGATTCTCCAAATGAGAGGTTGATACCCTCACTGGAAATCTATCTCCCTCAACTAGGGCTTCAAACCCTCTACTGTAATTGCACACTGAAATAATGTAGTTCCTTTAGAAAATTGAACTGTAACTGATAGAAGTACCTTAGCTTGATGTTGGATGATGAAATGAGGCTCAATAATCTCACTTACAAGCCTCTCAGATAAAGGTTTTCTCCCTCCATTCGAAAACAAGCTCAAAAGTTCGGTTTCTCAACACTCCATTGTCGCACCCTGCAACACAACACAACCCTCTGTAGAAACTACGTTGTAGAACAAAGATGGAGCTTGGCCTGATGCCGGATAGTGGAAAATATAGTGCAATACTCTTCCTAGAGGTTTCCCAAGGAAATAGGTGAGATTCCCGACTAGGAACACCTTGTGCTAAACAACACTGCAATCTTAGCTAAACAACTGAATAGAACACAAGTTTAAATAGACCATATACAAAAAAATAATCTAAAAACATAACCCATAATGGTTTCCATCCTCTTCCTTATATTCTTGGTGATATTACTCACCTTAGGCCCCAATCATTAAAGCCACTACTTCCATGCATGTGATCTCCCCCAAAAACTGCGGTGTCCTTCCATGAATGCCACTCCTTCCATACCAGTGCTATTTGATTTGGTCAAGGTTGACCCAGTCTTCATACTCCATCCCCTTTTCACACCTAAGGGTGTTCAATACAACTTTTAGATGACCTCATTTCACATTAGGAGTGTATTTTATTCATACTAAGGAGATTTATGGGTCTCCATACCCTCTTATTTCTCTAGCTAAGAGAAAAATAAAAATTTAATATTCCAATTAGTCGTGTGCTAATTTAGGAATATTATAGTATCTCTGGAACATTGGGTTTTCATGCCTCGTTGTGAGGAAATCCTTCCAAGTGCAGCTAAGGTTTGGTTTCCTCACCTTGCCTTGACGAAAGACACCAAAATGTGAAAAATATAAGGTTTCCATGTCTCTGCTCAATGCATATCGCCCAAGTATACGTATGCCATGATGGAAACTTACCCGTTCTTTGAAAATTGGGATCTCCATGTTCCATTTCAGTAGAAACCCCCCAAGCAGTGGGGTGGTTTAGGTATCCCTATCCCTCCTCAACAAATATCTCCCAATTGTGGGTAACCAACGGTTTCCATGTCACGTCTAGTCGAAAGCCTCCCGAGTGCGGGAAAGTTGGGGCTTCCATGTCCCACTACAATGGTAGTCATAGAGGTGCAGTAAAATTGGTGTTTATGTGTCCCTCCAGTGATAGAGGATGCGTCCCTAGCATGGTATACTTTTGGGGTTTACATTTACTGGCCACAATGACAACCACCACCTAAGTGGAGGGTCCTTGGGTTCTCCACGGCCATGAAAGTGGCCCACGTCTTTGAGAGATTTGGGTTTTTGTGTCGCGGAGTGACAAAAACCCCACCAAGGTCAAGGAACCATGGGTGTCATGGCCCTATACCCGTAGTGCTATTATAAGCACATATAGTGGGTGTGGAACCACTACACTTTCTATTTTTAGAAATACTAGAGTGTATGGACTATACCTAACTCCAACACTTAGTCAATTTTCAAAACAAGTGTTCTTAACAATGCAACGAAATACCATTAATCTTCAATATTTAATTTTTCACAATTAAACATTCAACACATCACACAATTACGCCCATACATAATTGGGAGTGGCAACTCCCGTAAAGTCTGCCCAAATATATAACATTTTTCAATAGTTTACAATTTACAGTAATGATATAATTTGACCAAGTCTGTGCAACTACCTTCACACCTTGCCAATTATGTCCAAAAATTGTGCCTTGAGTAGTGATGATACACTCAACCACACCTCAATATGCTGGAAACCATGAATTATTAGTCAAAACACAATTCTGAACTTTTTGCCAACTTTCATGTAGCTTGGGTCACACAGGTCACTTCCTGCACAAGATGTATGCCCCACCCATCTAAATGTTTTGCATTCGGGTCACTATATTCACGAGGTGTCATGCCCAACCCGACTCTTTGCACCTTTCCTGCATTTTGTCGTTGGATTTAGCTCAACTCCACCTGTCGTGCATGTTAAATTTTGCAACTCCCCAACTTCCGTAGTATGTACGCACCCTCTGAATTTATGTTCTTCATTATCTACCCATGGCGCAGTTGCATGGTCTGTGCACCCATGCATGACCTGTGATCCGATCCACCCAAAAAATTGTGTCTACATGAAAATCCTACCTGTTGGCTGATTTCAACTTTGCTCCTCTTCTTCGCTCAAATTATAGCTCGTTCCTCTATGATACACTCCAGACTCTGAATGACTCAATTCCTTTACTACCACTTTCCATCTCCAATATATATGGCTAAGTGTGGACCTAACCACCTTGCAACACGTTCATTCAGCTCCAAGGTAGGTTGGCTCATTTGATAAGTGTGAGTTTTCCTACACGCTCAATCACGTCAGCCCAACCATATAAATATTCCATCGCAAACATGGGTCGCTCGGCTTGTTCAGGTCGATCGCCCATTCACTCGACTGGCCCAACCACCATAACACACGACTCACACGATGCCCACATGACTCACCTACTCTCTATGGGTGCGCGCTCGTTCAGTGCCCTTGTTCACTGTGTTCACCAAACACATGACTTTCCCCACGCTACACAGAACTTTCTCAGCCACTATGGGCACATCCATCAAAATTTTTCCAAGTGTTGTCGGATGACTCATTACAAAGGTGGGCGATCACCAACACGGTGCACATGATGTCGCACATGTCATCACATATGGTTGTCACACATGAATCCAACTAGTGGGTGTGACATCCTCCCCCACTCCAAATAAGGTTAACATCTATTAGGGTCCTATAATAATAGGATTCATAATTTTGAATTGACTATGATTAAGTTTTGTAATATTGTACATACTTTTCTTTCCACAAATTGTTTTCCCATATTAAAAAATGTAAAGAGGGCAAGTCCTAAAAGAAAAATCAAAGGACTAAAAGAAAAAAAAATATCAAAAAAGAATATAAAGTATGAACCCACCAAAAAGAGATAATAATAGATCCTGAAAGTGATGCAAATTCAAATGACACTAATTTTTACTTTACTTTGCAAATAAGATTTTTTGCAGCTTGTCCAAAATGCCACAATCCATGAGGATGAAACACTTTAATCTTGATCTATTCATGCTTTAAATTTCATGCTGATAGTTAGAGAATAAAGGTCTAGCAAAATATTTTAATCTTGTAATATCAGTAGTTAGGTAAAGAATAATAATTAGCTCATAATTTTAATTTGAGCCATTGGAAGTCATAAGGTTATAATTATATAGTTTGCTTATAAAAGAAAAATAAAAAGGGTCAGCAAGCTTAAATGCACCCAAATAAATGAAGGAAAAAATGTTAGGGTAAATGATGGGTAGGAAGAAGAAATTTTCACAAGGCATGGAGAGCATCAAATTGGTCATTAAATATCACTAATATCCCTAAAATCCCATTCCTTTTGTTAAAACTCCATTTTCCATACTCAAACAGATTTTTCCCTTGTAGAATATTCATTTCCCTTCATTTTAACCCTTTCCCTTCATTTTAACCTTTTCCCTTTATTTCCTAAAAACCTTTACCATAGTTAAAATCCATTTTCCTTTGAAAAAAGTAATTTCCCCTTAATAATTTCCCTTTTTTCCACTTAAAACACACTAAAATACATTTATCCTAAGTTTCAAATGTTTTAATATATTGGGACGCACAGTAAAATCCCTCCCCGATGACATTTTAATCATTTCGTCTTAGTGTAATTTTATATCCTGCATATATATAATCCTCCCTTTATATTTAACCCCCATTTAATATATATAGTTAAACCCATTACCATACTTTTTTAACCCCCCATATTATATTAACTCCCACTTTTACAATAACCCTAGGTCTAACTTATCATATTAGAGTCTCGATCCACATATATACCATGCTAACCCCGCTTTATAATATAAACCCAGGTCCCACTTTACATAAACCCATCACATGTATTAGTCCCTGTACCATATATATTAAGCCTTTGCATATACATTAAATCCCATCGCATACACATTTCTAGTCCCACCTTTAAAAATCCCCAACAATCCCCCCTATTCGTCCATTCCTCAGATCTTCATTCCTCAGATCCAATGGTTAATAGAACCTATCGCACCCCTGATTGCCCAAAATTTTGTTGGAAATACTGAGAGGGGTGGGGGGGCTGGGGTGAATCAGTATTCTTTTCAATTAGAGCATTAGTTAATCTTCAATTATTATCAGTATTTTTACAACGATAGCAGCAAACAAGAGGAACACAAATGCACACAAATTTTAAGGTGGAAACCCACTCCGAGACAAAAACCACCTAATGCTTTTCTAATAATTCTTTAATATTCAAATCCAATTGAAAATAAAGCTCCAAATTCCTACAATCTAGAAAAGAATTCTTCTCCAGCTCCCACTGGATGGACGCTCCAATGCCCAAGATTCTTCACTAGTCAACTGAACGGATGCCCCAACATCGAATTAGCTACAACTCACCCTAGCACCACCCTACCACCCTATAGAAGAATAAAAGAAGAATGGACTCTCGTACCAAGGAAAATGGTCCACTTTACAATGATATAGAATGATGCAAAAGAAGAAGATATACTATAACATAACCCCAACTTTGACACAACCACCTAATGATGATCCTAGACCTCCCAACACTGCCTCTTCAACCCTTGGCATATAGACATTAGTACAATTTGTACAATAATGTATTTACAATGACTAAGTACAATGATACCTTTACAATGATTGTATGCAGTGCTGCCCACTTGAAGACTTCATATGATGAGCTTCTTGCTGCTATTATGCACCTTGTTTGCTGCTCTTTTCATGCTACCCTCTTTTGCACCTTGCTTTTCTTTTCTGCCGTAGAAAGTCTGGTCCTTTGCAACCCTTGAAAACACATGATCTAGGTTTTTCTTGCCTTATAGGAGCTCAATATTGAATCTGGTGTCTTTTTGTTATTTCAGATCCTCAATATCTTATTTTTGGTTTGTAGTATTCCTATGAGTCTTCTTTCCAATGCCATAGGTTTGACCCAATTTTCATTCTTGAAGATAGATTTATACCCAATCTTTCATGATGCCCTAATTATGGACTGTTTCAGTAGAGCGAACTTGTAGGATGTTCCATGTGTCACTGTTTCTTCATTTGGATCTAAAATTGATAGAGAGAAAGGTACAGACTGTGCACTATCCACCACATTTTACAGAATTCCAATCTGATACTCATAGAGAAAGTTATGACAAATTTACCAAGGTCGCTTCTTTGAGATGAATTTCAAGAGCCTGCAAAAACCCTGACTTCCACAGATCGTATCTCCAAAAATGTTGTGCACCCTAATATAAAAGTGTTACAGAGGCTTCCTCAGGATTTCAGCTTCGCCTCATAAAAATTTCAGCTTTTAAAACTTCGTAGAAACAAAGTTAGAGAGAAAATTCCACGATGACCTATTTTAGATGGTGAAATCCCTTGCCTAAGGAGGAAATGAAGATCACAATTTATATAAATTCTTAAGTTGAGAGGGGATTCAAAAAATGAACGTGGGAGGGATTTTAGGAGCTTAAAAAATATTAATTATGAATTTTCAATGACCCATGCCCCAACCTCATAGGATTTTAGCCCACTAACTGGGTGTACAAACTTCAAACATGAATATCTCTCAAACCGTGAAGAATTACATGGTGTGCCATATATCAACAGAAACATCTCGACAAGTAGAAACCATCAAAAGAATTATTGACCCATAATATATTAATTTGGTAGGTAAAAATTTTCCATGCAATATTGGGTTAGCACCTGGTGCTGCTTGGGTTGACATCAATGACAATCGCTAATCAACAATCTCCCCCTTTTGTATTGATGGAAACACAAGTACTCCCCCTACGATCATGACACCTCTTCCTACAACATTATCTCCCCCTTTGACATCAATGGAAAAGGGTAACTCCCCCTGAAACACAACCATCCTGCGGACCTGTAAACACTTCTACTCCCCCTGATACACAATCATCCTACAGACTTGTAGTCTACTTCCACTCCCCCTTTATATTATGAAAAAGGAAAATCTAATGAGAACTTGGGACAATCCCAAGCTTCCAGCAAAGATATTCCAATGCTAGCGAATATTTAATATGTGATTCTTTTGGTGCTACTTGGAATCTTTCTACTTGTCCAACTGATTGCATAACATCTGGTCGAGAGGTTGTTAAATATAGAAGACTACTAATCATAGATCTATACAACCTTTGATCCACATCCTTAGATGAGTCGTTTATGATCACTTTGCAACGTGTTACCATTGGAGTAAGGATGGGTTTGCAATCTTCCATTTTAAATTTCTTAAGCATTTCCTTGATGTACTTGGCTTGACATATAAATATTCCTTTCTCTTGATGAGATATTTGAAGCCCTAAGAAGTATGTCAACTCACCAAGTAAAGCCATATTGAAATCAATTTGCACCTTTGTAGCAAACTTCTTACTTACTCGATCATCATTGCTACCAATTATTGTATCATCCTATTTAGCTATTAGACATGCTTTAGTTGCTTCATCTAGAACATATATGTCATTTGGAGCTCGACTTGCTGTAGCCACAATTTCACCAAACACGCCTTTCTTGATTTCACATTTTGTGGAGTTGAATAGTATTGTGTGTCCTTTATCAGACATTTGTCCAACACTTAGAAGATTTTGATTCATGTTTTCAACCAATAGAACATTCTTGGCTAGAGAATCTTTGCTTCCGAGAGTGATAGTACTTGATCCTATAACATTTGAAGATCTATCATTTCCAAAGGACACGGTTCCATCATTCTTCTCTTTCAAAGATACAAATTTATTTCTATCTCTAGTCATATGCATTGAGCAACCGCTATCAACGTACCACACATATTTTTTCATTTGAGCCTTGAAAGCAAGAGAAAAATTATCATTCTTCTTCTTCTTCCATGTTCGTTTGTTCTGTGGCTTCGAAGATTCTTCTGGAGGATTTTCAAGTCTGCAGTCTTTGGCTATGTGTCCAAAGTTTCAACATTTGTAACATTCAATATTATTTCTTAAATGTTCAAATCTATTGATGTTTTGGTGAGCCCTGGGAGGTTCATATTTGACAGATCTCCTGGAGTTGTATTCGTTCCTAGGGTACGTGCAACATTCTACAGCTTTATGACCAAATTTTCCACATGAATAATAGTAGCCATAAAAAAATATGTTGGTACCTCGATGGAAATTTTCATTGAGGAATTGTCTTCCAAGGTTGTTCTTGTGAATCTTGTCTAGTGAAGTCTACATGCATGTCAGATCTCATAGGTTCATTGTATTTTGTTGTAGAAGGTCATGCTTCTTCTTCTTTGTAACTGATGACAATTTTGTCGTTGTAATATCGTTGATTGTTGATGAATTCTTCCAATGCCCTTGAAATGTTGGCATAGTTTTGGATAGTTTTGGACAGCGAGACTACTTCGGCTTCTAATTCTTCCCTTTCTTGGTTTCTTTCTTCCAACTTATTTTGAAGTGACTCTCCAATGAATTTGTGTTCTTCAACTTCAATTTTGAGACCTTGAACTTGTTCTTCAAGAGTATTGGAACAGATCTTCTTTGCCTTGAGATCTTTTATAAGCTTGATTTCTTCCTCATAAAATTCTTCTATGGTCCATCCTTCTTCTTTGTTGTTTTATACCTCTTGTTTATTGTTCTTGGCCATAAACATTACTCTCTCATTAGCTTCTTCTTTGCGGTCACTTTCTTCATCGGATGATGAGCTATCTTCTTTAGAGAGAAATTTCCTTTTGGATCCTTGCTTGTTGAATTTCTTAAAGCCTTTATTTCCTTTTGAGTTTCCATCACTTTTGTTTGGAAATTTTGCTGCAAAATGCCCAACCTCATTACAACTGAAACATATCAATGGAAGTTTAAATTTGAATTTTAACTTACAAATTTTTAGTTTTCTCATGAAGTGAGCATATTCTTCATCTGAAAGACTTTCTTCATCCTCTCCCTTTTCTTCACACTTGCAGGTGCATGTCTTTTCAATTGAAGGTTGTTTATCCTTATTGGTTTTCTTAGATGCAACGAACACAGTTTCTAGATGCGAAGTACCATCTTCTTCATCAAGTCTCATTTCATATGCTATGAGAACTCCATGTAATTCCTCTTTGCTAAGTTTGTCCAGATTTGCACTGTATTCTAAGACCGATACCTTTGGGTTGAATCTCCTTGGTAACGTTCTAAGAATCTTCCATATAATAGTCTTCTCATCAACTGGCTCTCCCAATCCTTCCAGAGTATTGGTTATTTCATCAACGTATTGGAAGTATGCAACAATGTTGCAATCTTCTTTCATTCTGAGTTGCTCAAATTTTGCTTTATAGATTTGAAGCTTTGCTTCTTTGACATTTGAGTCACTTGCATATATATTCTCAAGCTTGTCCCATACATTTTTGGCAGTTTTACAACCCAACACCTTATGATAAGCAGATTCAATAAGTCCACTGATAATAATATTCTTTGCTTTTGCATCATTTACCAAATTCTTCTTACCTTTTTCATCCGCGGTTGATGTAAATCCATTTTGAACAGTGTCCCATACTTCGTAACCTTGCGCTAAGAGATAGACCTCCATTCTTCCTTTCCAAAGTGCATAATTATTTTCATTGAATAGAGGTACACCATTCTTGGTATGCTCCATGACCTCCTTCCAGCTGTTAAACTTCTATTGAAGGAACCAAGCTCTGATACCAATTGTTGGAAATACTGAGAGGGGGGGTGAATCAGTATTCCTTTCAATTAGAGCATTAGTTAATCTTCAATTATTATCAGTGTTTGTAAAATGATAGCAGTAAACAAAAGGAACACAAATGCACACAATTTTTAAGGTGGAAACCCACTCCGGGACAAAAACCACCTAATGCTTTTCTAATAATTCTTTAATATTCAACTCCAATTGAAAATGAAGCTCCAACTTCCTAGAATCTAGAAAAGCATTCTTCTCCAGCTCCCACTGGATGGACGCTCCAATGCCCGAGATTCTTCAGTAGTCAACTGAATGGATGCCCCAACACCCAATGAGCTACAACTCACCCTAGCACCACCCTACCAACCTATAGAAGAATAAAAGAAGAATGGACTCCCATACTAGGGAAAATGGTCCACTTTACAATGATATAGAATGATGCAGAAGAAGAAGATATACTAGAACATAACCCCAACTTTGACACAACCACCTAATGATGATCCTAGACCTCCCAACACTGCCTCTTCAACCCTTGGCATATAGACACTAGTACAATTTGTACAATAATGTATTTACAATGACTAAGTACAATGATACCTTTACAATTATTGTATGCAGTGCTGCCCACTTGAAGACTTCATATGATGAGCTTCTTTCTGCTATTATGCACCTTGGTTGTTTCTCTTGTCATGCTACCCTCTTTTGCACCTTGTTTTTCTTTGCTGTCGTACAAATTCTGGTCCTTTGCAACCCTTAACAACACATGATCTAGCTTTTTCTTGCCTTCTAGGAGCTCGATATTGAATCTGGTGTCTCTTTGTTATTTCACATCCTCAATATATAATTTTTGGTACTATAGTATTCCTCCAATATTTCTTTCCAATTCCACAGATCTAACCCAATTTTCATTCTTCGAGATAGAGTTATACCCAATCTCTCACAGTGCCCTAATTATGGACTATTTCAGCAAAGCGAAATTGTAGGGTGTGCCATGTGTCACTGTTTCTTCATTTGGCTCTGAAATTGATATAGCGAAAGGTACAGACTGTGTAATATCTATCACATCTTACATAATTCCAATCCGATACTCATAGAGAGAGTTATGACGAATTTACCAGGGTCACTTATTTGAGATGAATTTCAAGAGCCTGCAAAAACCCTGACTTCCAAAGATCATATCTCCAAAAATATTGTTCACCCTAATCTGAAAGTTTTACAGAAGCTTCCTCAGGATTTCATATTTTCCTCAAAAAAATTTCAGCTTCTGAAACTTCGTAGAAAAAGAGTTAGAGCGAAAATTCCACGATGACCTGTTTCAGATGGCAAAATCCCTTGCCTAAGGAAGAAATGAAGATCACAATTTATATAAATGCTTAAGTTGAGAGGGGATTCAACAAGTGAATGAGGGATGGATTTTATGAGCTTAAAAAATATTAATTATGACTTTTCAATGACCCATGCCCCAACCTCATGGGGTTTTAGCCCACTAACTGGATGTACAAACTTCAAACATGAATATCTCTCAAACCGTGAAGAATTACATGGCGTGCCATATATCAACAAAAACATATCGACAAGAAGAAACCATAAAAATCATTATTGACCCAGAATATATTAATTTGGTAGGTCAAAATTCCCATGAAATATTGAGTTAGGCTTTGGTGCTGCTTGGGTTGACATCAATGACAACTGCTGATCAACACATTTAACATCACTAAGGGGTTAAGAAATGAGAAATTTCGCAACCCCTCTTTGCTGCTACATTGTAGCCCCACATTGTATTACACTCCTAAGCATAATACCACCATACCACTTTCTATGATGCGTTAACTGCTTATCGATTTCTGTGTTGTAAGTCGAAACCACTTACTATTTGAATTTGATCTTGCACCCTATGTTTAACCAAATACGATAACATAGCACTAAAGCCCACTCAAAACTATCATTTCATTATATTTTTTACATTTTCCAAAGCTGTTTGTTAACGCAAAGACCTTTTCTGACCTGTTTTTAAGCCATTTCAACTAGAATTTAGGCCTTTTGCAGCTAGAAATGTTGTTGACTCTGATTTGAAGCAGTATAAGACCATTGAAGCCTATTTCCCTGCCAGAGAACCTCTACTGCAACCAAAATCTTTTCCAAAAGACTAAAAGCCTCATTTTCCTTGTATTCCTAAGTGTCAAGGCTTGTACTTAAGATAAAAGAAAGTAATAAGTTAATCAATTGAACCAGTTTAAAATCTTTGTAGACCAAAATAAAACCATTGTTGCCTCCAAAACACTTTCTGCAGACAAAAATCATCTTTTCACAACATTACTGAGGGCCTGAGACTATTTCTTAAGCCATAAAGTAGTAAATTGATTAAATTAAACAAATCCATGGCTTCCCAAGGCATTGTGACAATTAATCCCCTGCAACCTCCTGTTGTTGATGTTGGGCATACCCCCATTGCAGACAAAGATATCAAAGTCAGTGACATAGTCACTGATTTCAATCTCTTGGAAATCCACTCCTAGAGTCATGCCAAATCCATGGACCAGGATGATGATATCTGCCTTTGGGAATCAAATTTACCCAAGTACATCCTCCCACAGACTTTTCAATTCATAGAAATCATCAGGCTCTATCAAGTTAATTATTTGACCAATGAAAGAGCCCTAGTAACTGTAGGTTTTAACCCTGTACATAAATTATCTACGTAAAAATATTTAAAACAAAAAATAAACAATAGCGAGATCATAAAACATAAAAAAGATAAACAGAGAGATTTTATCCTAGATACCAAATCAGGACGACCAGCTTGATTTTTCATTATATTCCTTTTAGTGTTACAACACATAAATATACATGTCGAAGCATACATAAACCCTAATCCATTAACCCTGGATTAGAACATAACTGTAGTTCCTTTGACCGGATGTACAAAATACTTGTGGCTAAAAACCATCATGCTCCAAAACCATGTGCAAACCCATGCACAAAACCTAGGGCGGGTCCGCCCACCAGAAAATAAGGACCAAATTTTTTTTCCCAGGGCGTTGCCCTGAACCCCGACAAGGGGGGCTACCGCCCCCCCTATGACCCCCTCATATTTTGCGCCCAACACAATGTACAGGGGGCGCTATCACCCCCCTGTTACCCCCTATTAGGATTATCTTCTTGGACATTCAAGATATCAGTAGCCCCTGGTTGTGAATTCAGCATCTTAACTATCTTTCTTCTATATTCATTCACCTTGATAATTTCACTGAAAGGGACTGATATTTTAATCTTTGAAATTTCATTTTCAAGGTTGAAAATAGAAACAAACTTTTCAGCATCTTTGACAAGAGGAGGAATTTGAGTGTCTTTCTTACCAGATGGAATATACTTTTTACCTTTAGCGACCTTTGGGGTATCATTCTTAGCTTTAGCAGCCTTTGGAGCATCTTTCTTGGGTTGCGCTTTGTTTGCAATGATGGGCACATTTCTATTTCTAAGATTATATTGCTTTTACATCTCGAAAATAGCATGTTGATACCCTTTGAAATAATCTGATGGTTCTTCTCCTTGATTAGTCCTTGATTAGCCAAATCTGACTCATCATGCTCTTCTTTAGTCAAAAATATTCCTGGCATTTATTCGTCAAGACAATGGATGGATTCTTTAGGAATCTCGGCCTCATATTCTTCTTCTACCAAATTCTGCTGAAAAGGAAGTCTCACTGGAGGGTCAGCTTGTTGATTTCTGTTCTCTTTCGGCATTTGCTGATTTTGAGGTCTTCTAAATTGTGGATTTCAGAATTGAGGTTCATGTTGCATAGGAGGAGTAGAAGCTTTCCCAAGAGCTAACCTATCCATCAAATTCTCCTTGGTTTTCATCATTGAATCAAATTTGTCTTTAGAAGATCAGGTGGATGGTTTCTCTTCTTCTTTCAATTTGGTTTTTCCCATTTTTGACTTTTTAGTAGCTATCATCTTTACCTCAACCTTAAATGCATCACTCTCCATTTCAGCAAGTGTAGGTGACTCTCTTTCCCCCAACAAGATAGAACATTAATAATCAAATGCTTCAACATATGTCATTTGTGCTAAGGCTTCTGGAGGTTTAAAATGGGCTGGAATTGAGTCAAAAACTTTATTAAATCTCTTTGAAAAATTTTGGACAGATTCATCAACTTCCCTTCTAAGGTTGTTGTATTCAGTGAGTGCTTGGAATGGATTGGTTCAATTATCCCATTTTCTTAAGAATTTATCTTCAAAATCATTCCAATTTCTAATGTTTCTTGGTGCAAGAGCCTTAAACCATTTTCTAACTTCACCAATAAAACTCTGCGCAAATAACGTTAGCTTCACATCCTCATCATCAACTTCTTCCCTGTCTATAAAATCATTAAATCTGTCTACAAATTCCTCTTCTGAAATTTCCTCATCACTACCCCAAGTAGGAATCATAGCAGCATATTTACTAGGAAGGTCTGTTGGAAATACAGAGAGGGGGGGGGGGAATCAGTATTCCTTTAAATTAGAGCATTAGGTAATGTTCAATTATTATCATTTTTTGTACAATGATAGAAGCAAAAACGAGGAACAAAAATGCACATAGTTTTTAAGGTGGAAACACACTCCGGGACAAAAATCACCTAATGCTTTTCTAATAATTTTTTAATATTCAACTCCAATTGAAAATAAAGCTCCAAATTCCTAGAATATAGAAAATAATTCTTCTCCAAATCCCACTAGATGGATGCTCCAATGCCCAAGATTCTTCAGTAGTCAACTGAACGGATGCCCCAACACCCAATGAGCTACAACTCACCCTAGCTCCACCCAACCACCCTATAGAAGAATATATAATAATGGACTCCCGTACCAGGGAAAATGGTCCACTTTACAATGATATAGAATGATGTAGAAGAAGAAGATATACTAGACCATAACCCCAACTTTGAAAAAACCACCTAATGATGATCCCAGACCTCCCAACATTGCCTCTTCAACCCTTGGCAGATAGATACTAGTACAATTTGTACAATAATATATTTACAATGACTAAGTACAATGATACCTTTACAATGATTGTATGTAGTGCTACCCACTTGAAGACTTCATATGATGAAATTATTGTTGCTGTTATGCACATTGGTTGCTACTCTTGTCATGCTACCCTTTGCTGCACCTTGTTTTTCTTTTCTGCCGTAGAAATTCTGGTCCTTTGAAATCCTTGACAACACATGATCTAGATTTTTCTTGCCTTCTAGCAGCTTTATATTGAATCTAGTGTATCTCTATTATTTCAGATCCTCAATATCTGATTTTTGGTCTTATAGTATTTCTCTGAGTCTTCTTTCCAATGCCATAGGTCTGATGCAATTTGGATTCCTCAAGAAAGAGTTATGGCCAATCTCTCACATTTCCCTAATTATGGATTGTTTTAGCAGAGCGCACTTGTACGACATGCCACATGTCATTGTTTCTTAATTTGCCTCTAAAATTGATAGAGAGAAAATTAAAAACTATGCACTATCTGCCACATTTTACAAAATTTCAATCCGATACTCAAAGAGAGAGTTATGACGATTTTACCAAGGTCACTTATTTGAGATGAATTTTAGGAGCCTGCACAAACCCTGACTTCCACAGATCATATCTCCAAAAATATTTTTCACCTTGATCTAAATTTTTTACTAAAGCTTCCTTAGGATTTTGGTTTCTCCTCATAAACATTTCAGCTTCTGAACCTTCGTAGAAAAAAATTTGGAGCGAAAATTCCATGATGACCTGTTTCAGATGGCCGAATCCCTTGCATAATGTTGTGGTGGAAAATCCCCTCTGTGGACAGAGGCGATCCCTACTAGCCCAGACCGGGTCTAGCAATAATCGTTCATGCTATAGTGCATGTTCGTAATTGCAGATAAACTAACTAGTGATGAAGGCTTACCTGGAATCCAACGCTGTCACTCGTAGAGAAAGTAGTGCTCCCGTTCCTTAGCTCCGGCAGATCACAATCCTCACGATCTCCGTGATAGGACACCTGCACACGCAAGAAAAAAAACAAACGCAAGCATAAAATCCAGTATATGCAACTATATGTCAGTCAGAGAAGACATAACTCATGATCATTATCAAGAACAAGAGTGGAACCATAACCAATATTCGCTTATCATTAATTAATCAAAAGAAGAATACAACCATAGCTCTGACGCTGAATTCTCCTTCGGAGGGTCGTCAACAAAACACGTCTCGATAAAGCCTGTCAGGGATGGGACAAACCTCTCTCTTCGGATGTCTCGACAATTATCTCCTTGCTTGGATTTGGCCTTAAGGGAATGGATCAAAGCTCTTGCAGCATTAGGCTCTTGGGAACTTAGAGACTAGCTTGCAAATGAGATGAGCAAGCTTTTATAGATGGAGGAAGGGGAGTTGGGATCCCTATAATCATGGGATTGGCCCTATCCTCAAGGAAGCTTCCATGAGAGGTGGAAAAACCACTTCCTCTACATGGAGATCCGGAGCCAAACCTCCCAACTCAAATCAGATACCAGTTCCTGGATCAGTTAGGACGAAACTTCTGCCATTTATTTAAAAAAAAAACTCCTTAAAATGGCTAGTGCAAGTGCAACTCTAGGACAGAGTGCCAATTGGCGCACCCTCTTTGAAAGATTTCCCCCATTGGCGCGAGTAATGAACTGGCTACCCGCACCAATGCAAAAAGGGGTGTTTTTAGGGTTTTTCACAAGGAGTTGTCTTCAGGGCAATGAGAGTACATGTTTAGGGGAATGCCATGAATTTTTTTGCAAGTTATGTCACTTCTCATAGGTCACGGAATGAGCCCTCCAATTGTGCGGGATGGGGAATTGCAGGGATGGTGACAAATTGCTGTGTAACAGATGCCCCCTAAAGCATGAGGCCCGAGAGAGAGAGAGGGGTGAAATGCTTTACGAGGACGTGTCCAACTGAAAACACCACCGCCAGGAAATCTGCGTAGAGAAATACAACTAATATCTCAAATACATGATATATGCGTGGTATGGGCGCAACCATCCATAATAGAGTATACAATAATCTAGATCCAAGGCATGGACGCAGCCATCCAGTGAGGATCGATAAATAGACTCAGGTATGGTCGCAGCCATCCAATCAGTGAGTCATGTAACTAATTATGATAATCCACAAAATCGTAGCCTCGATTGTAACAAACAAGAATCCAGGGTCTTGCGCTCCATCTCGACCCGAACAAAGTACAAGTTCAAGCATGCGAATAAGTGAGTTGAAGTCGAACATGCAAGAACACCGTCTGATTACCAGCCAATGATGAAAGTTGTTAACAGACGCGAGAGGTACCACCATTAATGCCAATGGTCCTCAAGGTACTACAGGTACAATCTACAGCATGTGAATAGTGAGCTGACGTCGAACACCCACAGAATCACTCGATCAGAGGCCAATGATGAAAACCTCACGTCGAATGTGAAGAACCTACCATTGAGGCATGCAGACTCTAAGGTACTAGAAGGGAGTCTCTAGATCAGCTTCCTGGATAATGAGCTGAAGTCGACAGGAAGTGACCTTGATCGAAGGTGGGCCATATTGTTTCCCACATCATCGACATGAGACAGAGGAACATAATGTTTTTGTGAATCACGATCAGATGAGAATCAGAGGAAGGTTGAAAACTTGCAGAGGTCAACTTCTCTTGAACATATAAATGGCACAACAGTGAGTTTGGCAACACTTGACATCAACAGATCAAAGGTCATGGCGACGAGGCAAAGAGCAGATGAGAGGTCAAAAGGATTACCCAAACCCATGGCGGAAAGTGGAAAACGAGATGAGATGTCCCCAACCCGACACAAATGCAGACAAGTGCCATGTTCAAGAGCAACATACTACCGACACGACAATAATTCTGGTTCCATTTTTCCCCACCATTTCTGGCGAGTACCCCAATTATTTTTGATAACAAGCTTGAAGGGGATAGCATATGCTTGTAATATAAGTTCGTCCTTCGGACGAATCCATCCTAGTACATTTAACGAGCCATAGGAAGGAGGAACTCGAATAACATCATTGCAACTAAATCCGATGTCATCAGGGTTTAATGAGTCTGACAAAGGAAGAACTCGACGTCTTTTCAAATTTAGAGAGTTTGGAAAGACAGCAGAAAAGAAAACTCAAAAGGTCCCTT
Source organism: Pinus albicaulis (assembly GCA_034641835.2). Classification (NCBI taxonomy): domain Eukaryota; kingdom Viridiplantae; phylum Streptophyta; class Pinopsida; order Pinales; family Pinaceae; genus Pinus; species Pinus albicaulis. The sequence continues at coordinate 863,695,234 of CM076580.1, forward strand.
TTCATAAATAGTTCCTCAGATCCGAAAAGGTAGAAAACTTTGTCTGAGAAAACCTCCTAGTCGCGATAGGCTAGGGTATTCCTTTTTCGTAAATAATCTATCCCAGCCCAAAAAAGGGGTAAACGTATACTAGGTAGATGTTGTTTCATGGCCACTTTAACGAGATCGAAACGACAAGGGCCTTGGAAATATTTTCATGTTTAGAGAGTTGGAAAAGATCTGAAAGATGACTCCAAAATGACTTTTTCGTGTATTTACCGAGTCCGAAAAAGTATAAAATACAACTCGTGTCACCGTTCAAGCTGCATAAAGACCTATTGCTGCATAGAAAGGCAAGTGTAAAACCCATTTTGCGACGAAATATATTAAAATATTAATAAAAAATGACTTTTAAAACATATTTAGAATTCAAAAATTTATTAATAAGTCTCAAATGGTAAAAACAAAATTACTTTTACTATTTACATCATTGGAGAGCAACAGTGGTCCATTTGGTGTGCAAAATTCTGACGGAGACTACGACTGATCCAGGCTACCATTCGGATCCTCATTTGTCCCAGGTAAGAGGCGCTTCCCTGAACTCCATTTTGATCCATTTTATAGAGATTTCCATTGCAGATTGGGCTTCTGTGGAAGATTTTTTAAAATTTTAGTGCTCCACCCATTGGCACGGGTATCGGGCACGGACTCGCGTCAATGGCCTTTTGCATACAAAGGGGTCATGCCAATGGCACAACACGGTTTTTCTGTTTTAAATTTCCAAACAGAGAACAATCCAATGGTTTTTTCCATGTAACAGAGGTCTAATCAAGGGTTTTTGATCATGTTGATGCAGGAAACCAAACACAATGGTAATCGAATGGAAGGAAAGGGAGCATGGGGAAGAGGATGAACTAGCCATGAAGAATGAGGCCTATATGAATGCACTTAAGAACTGTGGACTCAAGAAGTTCTTCCTAACACCCTGCTTATGAGCTCAACCTGAGCTCCTACAGTACTTGGTGAGTATTTGGGACGAAAATGAAGGAGTGTTCAAACTTCGGGACCAAGTGCTGGAACTGGAGGTTTCTGATGTATACTTCATAACCAGACTGTCACGTAGAGGTCCAGTGCCCATCTTGACAGACAGCTGACCATCTGGTGAAAAGATGGAGCAGGTAATGGCGAGGGTGTGCCCAAGGACACGGACCAGATCAGGAAGCGGGAAGGTGGATATCCACACTATCGAAGATCTAGCACTGAAAGTAGTGCTACACACCATCACACGAGCTGTAGGATCACAAGCTCCACATGAGGCCACCAAGGCCCAACTCCTATTAGCCTCTGAGTGTATGAATCCTACACTATTTGATTGGGCTACAGTGGTGACAACCAATATCAAGAGGTAGCTTACAAAGTGCAAGCAAGCCAAGCTGAAACAGTTTGGCTACGGTTCCATTTTGGTATCGTTCATCCTAGAACGATTACCAATCTTTCAAGGCTAAGGGGCCATAGTTTCTGAGCCGATACCAAGAGAGCCAAGGATGGCTCGCTGGGTAGCACTTATGCCCAGATTAGGAAGAGGCCAACAGATGTCCTAGAGGCCAGAGTTTTTTGGATGGTTACAGCGGCAGCTGATCATGGTCGAGGATTGGCCTTATGCTGAGACCGATTTCACTGGAGACCCAGACCTTCCGCTCTCGGAGGGGGATGAGTGGGATGAAGATTTGGGTATGACCTCTCTTTTTGATTTTTATGTTTTATGACTTTTTTTGGTAATACATTTCTGTTCTAATAACAGTTGTTATGCGTATGCAGATGTCGGCCTAGAGAGACCCGCGGGCATGTCGCCCATTGCGCGGAGAACCCATGTTGATCATGACCCTCAGGCTGAGGGTGGCAAGGGAGGTGAACTGATTCAGAACCTGGAGGGCATTTCTCGGGGGATCCCATACTATGCACGGCTAGCAGATGTTCCGCTAGCATACCAGCGACACACTATGAGGGTGCCCAGTCACCTCCACTGACTACTGAGACGCTTAATGCGCGCGGTAGCATGTTACCACGAGCACCATGTGGATTAGACACCCAGGGATTCTTTCATGCATATTTTTGAGAGACATGTCATCTCCGGATGTATTAAGACGAACATGTATATTTGGATTTTATGTGATGCACACTATGTAAATATTTCGACACACATATATATATACATACCTATTTTTGGATGGATCTTCTCACATGTGATGATGTTTCATGCTATGCAAGTGTCTAATACAGTGTTATATAATGTATCGGTTGCATAACAAACGACCCAATGAAAAATTTCACATAATGTGTTTAACCACACATTTTATTTTTATGCAAGCTTAAAAGCACACATGAAAACACACATGCAAACTATGCTTGGAAATGAGTTTTATTTTTATGCAAGCTTAAAACACAAACTATGCTTGAGAAAGACGGGCATGCCCTCAGCATGGTGTCTCAATTCGAGGTACATGCCCCCCAAGCTTCAGTCCATAGGAAATGGATTGAAGATTGAAAAAAATCTATCAAAACTCGAATTGAATAGGCTCGTGTTTCATTATTTTAACGAGGTTGACACACTTAAAAGAACTGTCCTTGTAGCCGCTTGTTTCATTGTTTTAGGAGCTTGACACAAGAGGAAGAAATATGCTCTGGTGAGCTTAACGGAGGAGGCTCAGGAGAGATATGATTAGATACATCACACTCTAGACAATGTGACATTGCCCCCAGACTAGGTGTAAATGAGGAACGATGATGTCCATCGCTCCAAGGTAGCTCCTCAAGAGACATTGTTTCAACAATGGCTTCATTAGAAGGGAAAATCTCTTTAAGAGGATCAGGCGAGTTGGCCTCGCCGAGCCAGGGGAATTGAGAATAGATGTCTAAAGCCATGCTCAAAGGAGCATGCTGAGGAGGGGGAGGATCAGATGCGGCGACGATTTCACAGTAGTTAATCTCTACCAGAGTTAAGGGAATCAATTCTCTAAACTTAGCCACCTTCTCAGGCATAGGGATGAGCCATGGGTCGTCAGACCTAGAGATCATATTAACTTGAGCGGTGTGTGGTGGTGGTGTGGGAAAAATACCCATGAGGATAGGTTCCTTGAAGAGACCGGGTCCTACACTGTCAGGGGGATTTGGGATCTGATCCACATACGGAACGTTGTTCTCGGAGGTGGTGGTGAAGAAAGTCAACTGATCCACAGTAACGATTTTTCCCTCATGAGGGAACTTAATAAGTCGAAAGAAGGTGGACGACACGCATAACATGGCGTGAGTCCAACTACGGTCGAGAAGTATATTGTAGTTAAGCTTGGCGTCAACTACTTCTACTTCTACGTTGACTGTCTTCCCTTGTAAGGTAATCGCTAAACTCTCGAGAACACCCAGGGGTTTTTATTCCCAACCATCAAATTCCTCTAGGGCATTAGGAGATGATGAAAGGGCCAGAGAGCTAATGGCCTTCCAGCAAGCGGACGACATGACACAGGTAGAAGCACCTTCATCCACAACGGCCCTATGGATGTTAAGACCGTTGATCCCGACTTGAATAACAAGAGCGATCTGATGTCAAAGTCGGGGGGTAAAGTTCTCTAAGTCAAAGGTGAGAAGATTAGAATCAGTGGGATCGATCCCACCGATTGTAGACAACAAAGCTTTCCGTTGTGATGGGCAACTTTAAAGAACTTCCAACGCAGACATGGCAAAAGGCGCCTATGCCAGATCCTCAATGATACTGTAGTGCTGAGCGGCACAGGCATTCGTATTGTAGGAAGATCTTCTTAGAACACCTTTAGAAGGTGGCCTCACAACAAGTTCGGCAGTAGGCTTCTCAATCTCCAACGAACCGGAGACAGGTGGGGGAGGTGGACCATCCACAACTACCTTCCTAGGTGCCTGACGCGACTCGTTGTAGTCCTTCGAACATGTAGCAATAGAGATAGGTGCAGCACCATTCATCATAAAGACCTGAGACCCAAATGGTGCAGATGGTGAAGGCTGTTCAACCATCTAGGTCTGTTGAGACGGGAACGGTTCTTTAATAACTGTCAGAGTCCCTTTGGAGCTTTTTAGAAGTTGACTAACTTTAGATCATTGTGGACAATCTTTTGTATAATGATCTCCTTCACAAATGAGGCAAGGGTACTTCGGTTTGCATTGGGAACCGTCCTTGGTACGAGGTTTGGACACTGGCTTCGGGGCATCGAATTTGGATTTACCTTTTCCCTTTATTTTCCCTTTGGAGGCTTTCTCTGTAGGATTGGCCTAAATAGAATTAACCTCCGCAGTTTTGCGAGAATCGGGAGGAGCAGGAGGAGAAAAATTATTGGATGAGTTGGACTTATGCTTCCCATTCGAAGATTTTTTCGAATTATGAGACACGGAACCAATAACACCATCCACTGCCAGGGTAGGTGGAGCTTTAGAGGTTCCATACCATGGAGCATCAGGAAAAATATCATAAAGCGTGCTGGATTGAGAGTATACTAGATCCAGATATTGGGCACGCACTATGGCTTGTTCTTCCGTCACACACGCTCCCATAGCAATATCTTGAGCGCTTTTGTTAATGAAGGAGGTGGTGAACCAATGAGTTAGTATCTGATCAGGTATATGAAACTTGATCAGTCTACGATTACGTTGCCACTCATGAATGTGATAATAAATGTGGGTGGCTTTGTCCTACTTCAAAGAAGTCAGGAGGTGCATCCCGGCTTCGTAGAGAACTGGTAACTGAAAGTGAGTCAGAAAAGCCATGGCTAACATATTGAAATCTTGAAAGATGCCACGGGATAATTCGATATACCACTTAGTAGTAGCGCCAGTCAAAGTGCGCTGGAAGAGGCACAGATGGATTGAATCATCCACCCAAGAGTTGGACGAACACCAAAGATGGTAAGTCATCACATGAGCCTGGGGGTCCTCCCCAGCTTTACCCTCAAACTTGGGGCAATCACTGGGCACTTTGGTAGGAACTGGAGGCCAATAAGGATTGTGCAGAATTGGATCATTCGTTAATTTCGAAACATCCGGTAATTCCAAGGTAGCCAGAAATGACAATGGCCGATTGGACGGCATACCTGGCCCTAGATAAGGACCAATACCTGTACTCCACGCTGGTTGAGAATAACCTTGCCCCCAGGGGTTCTGTCCCATAAGATTCTGACTGTAGGGGGTATAGGTGGTATATCGAGCCTGATTCGGTTGCTGGTAACTAGCGTACGGGGCTTGATAACCAGAGTATGGACCCTGATTGTAAGTTGGCCCTGTGTAAGCAGCATTTGGATTTGGCTGCTAAGTATAGGTGTAGCCAGGTTGCTGAGAGTAATAGTTAGAACCTGGGGGCTGGCTATAATTCGGTTGATATTGACCATGAGAATAGTAACCGCCTTAGGGTCGAGTGGGCTGCTGATAGGTGGGACCCTACTGAGCCTGATAATTAGGGTGCGACAGTTGATTTGGCTGCGGCATTGAATAAGTCGGCTGTTGGGCAAGGTTGACAGGATGTGCAGGCTGGCCTGGCTGACCTGGCTAAGCAGGCTACCCTAGATAAATAGCTTGACCTGGATAAACAAGTTGTGTCGGTTGTGCAGGTTGTCCTGGCTGTTGAGCAGCAACAGGTTGTGCCGAATGGGCTAGTTGGCCTAGTGGAGGGACACCAAGTTGTGCCAGATTGGCCGGTTGGCCTGGTGGCAGGATACCAGGTTGTGTCGGATGGGCCGGTTGGCCTAGTAGCAGAATGGAGCCAGGTGGTTGCTGATAACCAGTTTGACCCGCAACAAGACCATAAGATGATCCTGGCTGATGTGCAACGTTGGGACCAAGAGGATACTGCAGTTGCAAAGGTTGAGAAGGTTAGACTTGCCCCCCAAGACCGTATACCAGCCCAGGTTGGTATGCCGGTTGACCTGTGAGTCCTTGAGGCTGCCCAGTTGGGACTCCAGGGAGAGGCTGCACGAGTTAACCGGAAGGGTTGTAATACTGTCCTTGTGGACCGTATAATGGCCCTTGCTGGCCCGGAGAGTAGCCTTGTATGGGCTGTCCCTGCGAGTCATAAGGATTTCCAGGCTGGCCCGAAGGTTGGCCTTGAAACGATTGTCCTTGCGGGTTAAAAGGTTGTCCAGCCTGGTTATAAGGTAAACCCTGAGCATGAATTTGAGCCTCAAGAGCAGGTAAATGTAAAGGGTTCCCATGCTCATCATACTGATATGGAAAAACGTACACGGGTGTACCATCCTGTGCATAATGCGAAAAGTACGAGCGGTTGGGATCTTGAGAGGACTGTCCGACCTCGGGGTTCAAATGTTGCAGAGACAATCGATACTCCTCTGGAGAGATGTTCTCCGGCATAGCAGATGCTATGTAGATATCTTCGGGAAGGGATGTGGTCCTTACGGACTGGGTAGTAACGGCAGGTGCAGATGCGGCCACACAAATAGTGGGAATGGAGGGAACAGAAGTAACCTGAGGGGATGATGTAACGGGCGTCTGTGGAGACATCCCCAATGAAGGAACAATCGGCCTCGTAGAAGGAGCTCATACCCCCATAGAGGTAGCGACGACAATGATCTGACCCAAGGATCTATACCCAGCAGGTAATGAGGGACCAGGGGATGACATAACAGATGGTTCAAATTTTTCTCCTGGAAATAATCTCTGAGGAAATAACTGGTAATCTTCACTGGACGTGGGGATTTCCTCGCTAGATTCACTCATGCTTGAGCCTGCCGCTAGATCTCATAATAGACAGCGAGGACTAGGAGGAATAACATCAGCTATAAAAGGCGAACCCGATGTAAGAGGAGGGAAATCTTCTCCTACTCCCAATCAAAACCAAGAGTCAGAAAAGGGCTAATTGAACTCAACTGGTCCTCCAAAGGGCTGCTTAGACAGAACCGGTCCCCCGTCGGGAAACTTGGAAATGATGGGTTGCTGAGGTTCAGCAGAGGACTGAGAAGCCTCTGATGAATCATCCGTACATGGATTACCAGTAGACGGAACAGGAGGTTTCGCCACTGTGACAACAATGACAAAAGATCAAGCACAACACACACGGGTTGAAAAAGAGTCAAGACACACAATCAAACGGCCAACAAGCAAAATATAATAGGGCGTGTGATCGCGGGTGATTAATTTTACCACATTGAAACTTAGAAACTTCACCGTTTCATGTTTTAAGAGTCGAGAAATGGAAGAAAGGTGACTCTATCTCTTTAAGTTTTGAAACAAGCATGAAAGGAAAAGCGCTTGGTGATCCTTTCAAATTTAAGGAGTCAGAGAAGATCAAATGACTACTTAGGAATACTAGGCAAAGGGTGTACCAAATAACTATGAACTGCAATATACACCTTGGTTTCAAAAATGAAAGAGAAATCAACCAAGCACTTAACGTACGTGTAGGCAATCTCCCCGAATGTTGTGTCTAGTGTATCATGGATATAGGGCGGCAGACTCGGCTTCCAATGGATAAAGGATAGAAACCTAGTGGGGTATCCCTTTATATACTCGATGGTACGGGGAGCACAAGTCTGCACTAGTGCTCTCTAAAGAAAAGAGGCGAACGACAGCTACTAGGTTTAAAGACACCGGAACACGTCTTTATCCTAGACCACTAAATGTTGCGTTAATGTTTCAATGCTGCCTTAGTGTAAATTGAGTAAATTTTAATGTTTATCTTCAATTACGTTTCAGTTTTCAGGCCCTAGCGAGTGTGATGTCACAAAATCTCCTAAATGCACACTATATGCCACAGTATATTATTTCATTCGATGAAAGATAACTACGAGAGAGTTGAGAGCTTTTCACATAAACAAAATGATCAAAAAAACAACCAATAAAACCTCTAATGCAGCTAATGTAGCCAAAAAAATTTCTCTCAAAGTCACTAATCACTAATAACACCAAAAAGATTTTAATTTTCACTAACTAATCAAAAGCAAAAGAGATTTTTTTTAATATTTTCAATGTTTAATAGCAATAAGCACTAAACAAAATGAAAACTAATGAAGAGAAATTTGAGATGCGATAGTAAGAGAGCAAAAACGAGCAAATCACTCAATGAAAAACACGCAATCAGACCTCAAATTGACAAAAAAGTACCTCAAAACCAAAATAATCCCAAAGACTCAAATGGACCATGTAATCTAGGCCCAAACGAGGGGAAGCGAAATCCGAATGAAGAAGAGAACAAACACTCAAATAACGTAATAAAGTGATAATCAATCGCTACACGAATGTAAAGAAGCAATCACAAGGTCGACTGGACTGATAGAAACCCAAAACTCCCAAGGGAGGCTCGACACACAAGAGGATCTAGATGCCCTAGGGCTAGAAAGTGAAATCGATGGAAACAGGCAAACAACCAAAGAACGAAGGTCACAGCCAGTCAAACAAGGCTCCAGAACACTCAAACAAGTGAAAAAACAAGGCCAAAGTCACAGATCAGTCTCGAAAGGCTCAAAACACAGAAAACCCTAATACCTCACAGGATTGGCGCGACTATGAGGCTGAAATTAAGCCAGAATGGAATTGGCGTGGGTGATACACAAGCAACCTGCACCAATGGGCACGACTGTCAAGCGGAAAAGCGCGCAAGTCGAGTTAACTATGGGAAAAATAAAAAAGAGTAGTCCAGACACAGACCAGTGATGACAAGGCCAAACAAAAGCCAAACAAACAAAAACAAAAACCCAAAGAGATGACCAAGCAAACAAGGTCAAGAATCAACTGAAAAGACAAGACGACACTCCAAGCATTCAGTTCATAAACTAATCCGGAGATTGACTGAAGCAGCATTGATCTAGTCCGCTAATGCAGAGCAAAAGTGTTTCGAAGGCTATCTGGCTAAATTTAGGCTCCGTATGTAGCCTAAAAAGCAGAACAAAAACAAGCCAATGATCCCCAGTGGAGTTGCCAATTTGTTGTGGAGGTAAATCCCCTCTGTGGACAGAGGCGATCCCTACTAGCCCAGATCGGGTCTAGAAACAATCGTTCACGCTATAGTGCAGGTTCCTAATTGCAAATAAACCAACTAGCGATGAAGGCTTACCTGGAATCTAATGCTGTCGCTCATAGATAAAGTAGCACTCCTGTTCCTTAGCTCTAGCAGATCACAATCCTCACGATCTCCATGATCAGACACCTGCACACGCAAGAAACAAAACAAACGCAAGCGTAAAATCCAATATATGCAACTATATGTTAGTCAGAGAAGACATAACTCAACATCATAATCAACAACAAGAGTGGAACCATAACCAATAGTCGCTTATCATTAATCAATCAAAGAATAATACAACCATAGCTCTGACACTGAATTCTCCTTCGGAGGGTCTCCAGCGGAACACGTATCGAAAAATCCTGTGGGGGATGGGACAAACCTCTCTCTTCAGATGTCTCGACAATGATCTCCTTGCTTGGATTTGGCCTTAAGGGAATGGATCAAAGCTCTTGCAGCATTAGGCTCTTGGGAACTTGGAGACTAGCTTGCAAATGAGATGAGCAAGCTTTTATAGATGGAGTAAGGGGAGTTGGGATCCCTATAATCATGGGATTGGCCCTATCCTCAAGGAAGTTTCCATGAGAGGTGGCAAACCACTTCCTCTACATGGAGATCTGGAGCCAAACCTCCCAACTCAAATTAGATACCAGTTCCTGGATCAGTTAGGATGAAACTTCCACCATTTATTTTTTAAAAACACTCCTTAAAATGGCTAGCGCGAGTGCGACTTTGGGATAGAGCACCAATTGGCGCGCCCTCTTTAAAGGATTCCCCCCATTGGCGTGGGTAATGAACTGGCTACCCGCGCCAATGCAAAAAGGGGTGTTTTTAGGGTTTTTCACAAGGATTTTTCTTCAGGGCCATGAGAGTACATGTTTAGGGGAATGCCATGAAAGTGTTTTCAAGTTATGTCACTACTCACAGGTCATGAAATGAGCCCTCCAATTGTGCGGGATGGGGAATTGCAGGGACGGTGACAAATTGCTGTGCAACACATAAGGAGGAAATGAGGATCACAATTTATATAAATTCTTATGTTTAGAGGGGCTTCAACAAGTGAACATGGGAGGGATTTTAGGAGCTTAAAAAAATATTAATTATGAATTTTCAATGACCCATGCCCCAACCCCATGGGGTTTTATCCCACTAGCTGGGGGTAAAAACTTCAAACATGAATATCTCTCAAACCGTGAAGAATTACATGGCATTCCATACATTGACAGAAAAATATCGACAATTAGAAACCATCAAAAGAATTATTTACCCACAATATATTAATTTGGTAGGTCAAAATTCCCATGCAATATTGGGTTAGCCCCTAGTGCTTCTTGGGTTGACATCTATGACAACCGTTGATAAAAAATCTCCCCCTTTGGAATTGACGGCAACACAAGTACTCCCCCTGTGATCATGAAACATATTCCTACAACATTCTCTCCTCCTTTGACATCAATGGAAAAGGGTAACTCCCCCTGAAACACAACCATCTTGCAGACCTGTACACACTTCCACTCCCCCTGACACACAACCGTCCTGCAGACTGGTAATATAATGAGAACTTGGGAGAATCCCAAGTATTTGATGAAGATATTAAAATGATTCAAAAGGTAAAGGTTTAGTGAAGATATCATCAATTTTTTATTTTGTACAAACATACTCAAGTTTGATATTACTTTCAGCGACTTGTTCTCTAAAAAAATGATATTTGATTGGAATGTGTTTTGTTTTTGAATGCATGACAGGATTCTTGGAGATGTTGATGGCACTAGTGTTTTCACAAAATGTGGGAATAGGCTCACTAAATTGTACTTGAAGATATTACAAAGTTTTTTTCATCCAAAGGACTTGAGTACAACATGATGTTGCTGTAATGTATTCTGCTTCCACTGTAGATAATGAGATTGAAGTTTGATTTTTGCTCAACCATGATACGAGACAATCACCTAGATAGAATGCTGCTCCACTAGTAATCTTATGATCATCAACGCTTCCTGCCAAATATGCATCTATAAAGGCTTGAATAATGAGATTGTTACCCTTGGGATACCACAAGCCATATTATTCTGTGCCCTTTAGATATCGAAGAATTCTTTTGAAGGCAATAATATGTGATTCTTTTGGTGCTGCATGGAATATTGCTACTTTTCCAACTTCTTGCATAGCATCTGGATGAGAGGCTATTACATATAGAAGACTACCAATCATAGATCTGTACAACCTCTGATCCGCATCCTTAGATGAGTTGTCTATGCTCAATTTGCAACCTGTTACCATCGGAGTAAGGATAGGTTTTCAATATTCCATTTTGAATTTCTTGAGCATTTCCTTGATGTACTTGGCTTGACATATAAATATTCCTTTCTCTTGCTGGAATATTTGAAGCCCTAAGAAGTATGTAAGCTCACCAAGTAAAGACATCTCAAACTCATTTTGCATCTTTGTAGAAAATTTCTTACTTAGTCGATCATCATTGCTACCAAATATTATATCATCCCCATATACCTCAATGATTTTTAAATTATCTTTATCTATTTGTACATAAATATTGCTATCAATAATACCTTTCTTGAACCCTTGTTGATGTAGATATCCATCAAGACGAGCATACCATGCTCTAGGAGCTTTCTTGAGACCATATAGAGCCTTCTTTAACCTGCAGACATAGTCTTCTTTTTGTGATAGCAGAAAACCCTCAGGTTGTTCGATGTAAACTTATTCTTCTAATTCTCAATTTAGAAATGTTGACTTAACATCCATTTGGTAGTATTTTATTTTTCTTGAGCATGCATAAGCGAGAAATATTCGTATGGCTTGAATTCTAGAAACTGGTGCAAATTTTTCGTTGAAATCAATTCCTTCCACTTGTGCATAGCCTTTGCAAAAGAAATATTTCTTTGTTTCTGGTAACCTGCCCATCTTCATTCAATTTGTTCCTGAACACCCATTTATTCCCAATGAAATTTTTAGCTTTTGGTCGTGGAACTAATTCCCAGGAGTTATTCTTCTCACTTTGATCCAATTCTTCATTCATAGATGCTACCCAATGTTCATTATGGCTGGCTTCTTCAAAACTACTAGGCTCAGAGGTTGCTAGAAAAGCAACGTGAGCTTGTTGTGATGAACGAAGCTGTTGACCTTCATTTATGTCACCAATGATTTGATTTTATGGATGGTTCTTTTGAATCCACTCTTTTTTTCTCCCTGGAGGAGCTTCTTGTTGTTGTTCTGGTATATCTTGATGATCATTATTTACTTCTTCCTCATTGATAGTTGAATCTTGTTCTACAATTTTATCTGTGTCTTTTTCAGCCTCTGTCTCAAGTTTCGAAGATTCTAGATCCTCATCATTACTCGCTAGAACACCATCTTCGTCAAATGTAGCATGTATGCTCTCCACTATTTGTTTTCGTCTTAGATTATAGCATTTATAGGCCTTTCTTTTGTATGAGTAGCCAACAAAGATACCTTCATCAACACGTGATTCAAACTTACCCAAATTTTGATATTCTCTTTTGATATAACATTTGCTTCCGAAGATTCTGAAATATTTTACATTAGCTGGTTTTCCTTTCCATAATTCATATGGAGTCTTGTTGCAATTATTTCTGAGAAGACTTCGGTTGATAATGAAGACTACCGTATCAATTCCTTGAACCTAGAATTTTTCATCCAATTTTGAGTCCTTCAACATTGTTCTACCCATTTCATGTACAATTCTATTCTTTCTTTCATAAAATCCATTTTTTTGAGGTGTTCGTGCTGTTGAAAATTGTATTTTTATTCCATTTTCGTCACAGTATTGCTGAAATAATTTGGAAGTGAATTCTCCACCATTAACTGATCTTAAACATTTTATTTTTAAATCAGTTTCATTTTCAAAAAACTCCTTGTAGATCTTAAAGCACTCAAATGCTTCAGATTTTTTCTTTAGGAAACTATCGGCTGTCATCCTGGTATAGTCATCTATCATTAACATGAAATATAATTCTCCGTCTAAGCCTTTTGTTCTAATAGGACCACATAGATCAGTATGTATCAATTCCAATGGATGTGATGCAAAGTGTTCTTTTGTTTTAAATTGGACTTTTTTCTGCTTGCCATGCTAACATGCCTCACATAGTGTGTTGGGAGGTTTTGATATTTTCAACATTTCTCGTACTGCTTCCTTTTTGCTTATCCTGACAAGATTGTCAAAGTATATGTGACCCATTCGTTTGTCCCGTAACCAACTTTCATAATCTTTAGCTAGTAGACATGCTTTAGTTGCTTCATCCATAACATATATGTCATTTGGAGCTCAACTTTCTATAGCCACAATTTTACCATACCTGCCTTTCTTGATTTCAAATTTTGTGGAGTTGAATAGAATTGTGTGTCCTTGATCACACATTTTCCCATCACTGAGCAGATTTTGATTCATGTTTTTGACCAATAGAAAATTCTTGGCTATAACATCTTTTCTTCCGAGAGTGACGATACTTGATCCTATAACATTAGAAGATCCATCATTTCCAAAGGATATGGTTCCATCCTTCTTCTCTTTTAGAGATACAAATTTCTTTCTATCTCCAATCTATGTATTGAGCAACCACTATCAACATACCACACATTTTTGTTTTTTTGAGCCTTGAGAGTGAGAGCACAATTATCAGTCTTCTTCCATGTTTGTTCATTCTGTGGCTTTGAAGATTCTTTTGGAGGATTTTCAAGTCTGCAGTCTCTGGCTATGTGTCCAAAGTTCTGAAATTTGTAACATTCCATATTATTTATTAAATGTTCAAATCTATTTATGTTTCGTTGAGCCCTGGGAGGTTCATATCTGAATAATCTCTTGGAATTGTATTGGTTCCTAAGGTACGTGCGACATTCTACAACTTTATGACCAAATTTTCCACATGAATAACAACAGCCATGAAAAATATGTTGGTACCTAGATGAAAATCTTTGTTGAGGAATCATCTTCCAAGGATGTGCTTGCGAATCTTATCCAATGAAGTCTTCACATATGTCAAATCTCATAGGTTCATTGTATTTTGTTGTAGAAGGTCCTACTTCTTCTTCTCTGTAACTGATGCCAGTTCTGTCATTGTAAGATCGCTGATTGTTGATGAGTTCTTCCAATACCCTTGAGCTATTGGCATAGTTTTGGATAGTTTTTCCCTTCTTCACTTCCTTACACAACGAGACTACTTCAGCTTCTAATGCTTCCCTTTCTTGGTTTCTTTCTTCCAAATTCTTTTGAAGTGACTCTTCAATACATTTGTGTTCTTCAACCTCAATTTTGAGACCTTGAACTTGTTCTTCAAGAGTATTGGAACGGATCTTCTCAGCATTGAGCTCTTTTATAAGCTTGATTTCCTCCTCATAAAATTCTTCTATGGTCAGCCCTTCTTGTTCATTGTTTGACACTTATTGTTTATTGTGCTTGGCCATAAACAATACTTTCTCATTGGCTTCTTCTTTGCTGTCACTTTCTTCATCAAATGATGAGTTATATTCCTTAGAGAGAAAGTTCCCTTTGGATCCTTTCTTTTTTCCTTGCTTGTTGAATTTCTTAAAGCCTTTCTTTCCTTTTGAGTTGCCATCAGTTTTGTTCGGAAATTTTGCTCTGAAATTCCCAACCTCACCACAACCGAAACATATCAATGGAAGTTTACCTTTGAATTTTCCCTTACCAAGTTTTATTTTTCTCATAAAGTAAACATATTATTCATCTGAAAGACCTTATCCATCATCTCCCTTTTCTTCACACTTGTAGGTGCATGTCATTTCAATTTAAGGTTGTTTGTCTTTGTCGGTTTTCTTAGATTCAACAAACACAGTTTCTAGATTTGAAGTACCCTTTTCTTCATCAAGTCTCATTTCATATGCTATGAGAACTGCATGTAATTCTTCATTGCTGAGTTTTTCTAGATTTTCACTGTATTCTAAGACCGATACCTTTGGGTTGAATCTCCTTGGTAATGTTCTAAGAATCTTTTGTATAATAGTCTTCTCGTCAACTGGCTCTCCCAATCCTTCAAGAGTATTTGTTATTTCATCAACATATTGGAAGTATGCAACAATGTTGCAATATTCTTTCATTATGAGTTGCTCAAATTTTTCTCTATAGATTTGAAGCTTTGCTTCTTTAACATTTGAGTCACCTGCATATATATTCTCAAGCTTGTGCCATACATTTTTGGCAGTTTTACAACCCAAAACCTTATGGTAAGAAGATTCAATAAGTCCATTGATAATAATATTCTTTGCTTTTGTATCATTTACCAAATTCTTCTTACCTTGTTCATCCGCGGTTGATGTAAATCCATTTCGAACAGTGTCCCATACTTCATAACCTTGCGCCAAGAGATAGACCTCCATTCTTCCTTTCCAAAGTGAATAGTTATTTTCATTGAATAGAGGTACACCATTCTTGGTATGCTCCATAACCTCCTTCCAACTATTAAACTACTATTGAAGGAACCAATCTCCGATACCAATTGTTGGAAATACTAAGAGGGGGGGGGGGGGGTGAATCTGTATTCCTTTCAATAATAGCATTAGTTAATTTTAAATTATTATCAGTGTTTGTACAATGATAGAATAAAACAAGAGGAACACAAATGCACACAATTTTTAAGGTGGAAACCCACTCTGGGACAAAAACCACCTAATGCTTTTCTAATAATTATTTAATATTCAACTCCAATTGAAAATAAAGCTCCAACTTCCTAGAATCTAGAAAATCATTCTTCTCCAGCTCCCATTGGATGGACGCTCCAATGCTCGAGATTCTTCTGTAGTCAACTGAATAGATGCCCCAACACCCAATGAGCTACAACTCACCCTAGCTCCACCCATCCACCCTATAAAAGAATAAAAGAAGAATGGACTCCCGTACCAGGGAAAATGGTCCACTTTACAATGATATAGAATGATGTAGAAGAAGAATATATGCTAGACCATAACCCCAAATTTGACACAACCACCTAATGATGATCCTAGATGTCCTAACACTACCTCTTCAACCCTTGGTAGATAGATACTAGTACAATTTGTACAATAATGTATTTACAATGACTAAGTACAATGATACATTTACAATGATTGTATGCAGTGCTGCCCACTTGAAGACTTCATATGATGAAATTATTGCTCCTTTTATGCACCTTGGTTGCTGCTCTTGTCATGCTACCCTTTGCTGCACCTTTCTTTTCTTTTTTGCCGTAGAAATTCTAGTACTTTGCAATCCTTGATAACACATGATCTAGCTTTTTCTTGCCTTCTAGGAGCTTGATATTGAATCTAGTGTATATCTATTATTTTAGATCCTCAATATCTGATTTTCGGTCCTATAGTAGTCCTATGAGTCTTCTTTCCAATGCCATATATTTGACCCAATTTGGATTCTTCAGGAGGGAGTTATTTCAAATATATCACAATGCCCTAATTATGGACTGTTTCAGCAGAGTGCACTTGTACGACATGCCACGTATCATTGTTTTCTCATTTGGCTCTGAAATTGACAGAGAAAAAATTAAAAACTATGTAATATCTTCCACTTTTGACCAAATTCCAATCTGATACTCAAAGAGAGATTTATGATGATTTTACCAAGGTCACTTCTTTGAGATGAATTTTAGGAGCCTGCAATAACCCTGAATTCCACAAATCATATCTCTCAAAATATTGCACACCTTGATCTGAAATTTTTACTAAATATTCCTCACGACTTCAGCTTCGCCTCATAAAAATTTCAGCTTTTGAAACTTTGTAGAAACAAATTTAGAGTGAAAATTCCACGATGACCTGTTTCAGATGGCTGAATCCCTTGCATAAGGAGGAAATGAGGATCAAAATTTATATAAATGATTAAGTTGAGAGGGGCTTCAACAAGTGAACATGGGAGGGATTTTAGGTCCTTAAAAAAATATTAATTATGAATTTTCAATGACCCATGCCCTAACCCCATGGGGTTTTAGCGCACTAACTGGGGGTACAAACTTCAAACATGAATATCTCTCAAATCGTGAAGAATTACATGGCATGCCATATATCAACAGAAACATCTCGACAAGTAGAAACCATCAAAAGAATTATTGACCATGAATATATTTATTTTGTAGGTCAAAATTCCCATGCAATATTGGGTTAGCCCCTGGTGCTGCTTGGGTTGACATCAATGACAACCGTTGACCAACAAGGTCATGAAAAACAACAGGAAGTACAAGTGGTGAATACCTATCAGGAGAAGCCATAACTGGAGGATGAACAGTGGTTGTAGGAGGAGCAAAAGAAGATGAGGGATATGAGGAGGAATTTTTGGTTTTTGTAAGCCACTGAAAATAAAACTCCAATTTGGAAGGGGTAAACCAGCTTTGGATTTCAACAAAATTTCAAAAGGATCAGTTTCTTTGAGTTTATCTAAAGACTCTTTTTCTAGTAGTAATTCAGAGGTAACAGCTTCCCAAAACTCTTCCTTGGCTTCTTGTGTCACTAAGGCTGAAGTGTTAATTGCTCTCTTTTGCAAGTCTAAAATAACATCAATGAGTTATTTTTCACTTTCTGATCTGAACAACACTTCATGAATCTTTTCATCAACTTTCTTATCTTCAGGACTTCTTAATGTTTCATAGGGAAAATATTTCGAATGAGATGGAGTACCTGATATTTTTAAAATTCTTTGACTTTTTGAAATAGTGTTTGGATTGTCAACAGTGGTAGGTGGATTAGGATCAGGATTGCTACATGCATATCTCCTTCTCGAAGCCACCTTTAAACTTTGAAAAATGTATGGAGTCACCAAGGTAGATTGGAGCCTCGAAAAACATTCTGAGCTCCTGTTACCTTCAGAAGTTCAGCTTCTTGATTTCAAGAATGAATAATCTTCAGACTCCCGGCAGACGCACCAAAATGTTATCTCAAAATCAGACCCTCATAGGCTACTAGTCAAGGAGACCCTGAGTAATTATTTCAAACCAAACTTTTAGTTGAGGCTTAGCCTCCTCAACCTGAGAGGGCTCTCTCAATAGGTTAATTATTTGCAAATAAATATCAGATGGTTAAATTTGTGAATAAACTGAATAAAGTGAATAATTGGTTGTACTACCAATCAACAAACATCCATTGGGTAAATGGAGTTAAATGTGCTTTCATAAAACATAAAGTTCAGTTTCATACAGAAGTTAGGGAATTTCAGGGTTTAGATGAATCAATAGAATAGCAAGACAAAGAATAAACACAGTTCATGAACATGTGAAGGAAGTTAGAGCACCTTAAGTGAATTGTAAGTAACATACATTCATGCCACTGCAATTAATTTAAAGAGAAACATCATGAGACAATCAAACATCCATAACACTTTCTGAATCGTGAGCGATGAAAAAAAACTCTCTGTATTAAGATAAAAACATAGTTCTCTGATATCACAAAAAGTATGCTTGTTCAATGAAAATTCCAACCCTATGAAATTCAATTTTTTCCCTCTTATAGAGTGGTCATTACATCCTTGGATTCCTTCCAAATATTTGAGAAGAAATTTGAATTTGATACCTATCAACTTTTCAACAAACTTTATTTACAAACTAACAGTTAAATTGTCTATCTTATAGTCCTAATACAACTAGGACTAAAACACTATTTATTACATCTTAACGAACTTTAAAAACCTTATCTAATAATTAAAAGCAATTCTTGACAGCTAGAATTCGACCATGACGTTGTTCATCTTCTTGTTGTTAGACCCCATAACCCTGCTTCTTATCCATTCCTGCAAAATAGGAGCAAGTTTCCTGCAAAATAGCTGAATGCGTCATTTGTGTCCATTCGAATCAATTTGTTGAAGAACTAGTGCTTAAAAAATGTGGCAAATGTCTTATGACTTTCACTTGAATTTGACCTTCAAACTGTGCAAATTTCAACCTCCGGAATGGTGCAACACTGTCAATACTACTGCGCTACGAAATTGCTGAGTCTGATGTTTTCGTAGCGCAGAACTTTCCTTTTTAAATCATTCTTAAAACCCCCATTTTATATGTGCCAACCCTCTATATATTCATTTTTATTCTCCATATACCTCCCACCAGCATCAAAGCACAACCAAAAATCCTTGTCACCTTTGAAAATTTGCAAAAATCTTTCAAACTGCATCCTACAGCAGTTTCGTCGCACACTATGAAACTGCTAAGTCTTCACTTTTAACAGATTCTTTCAAAAAATATGGTTTTCAACCCCTTTAATACCATGTATTCAGGTGTATATCAACCTTCATAACCCATAACATCATCTTTAAACAACACCAAAAATGAGATATATTCATATAACCTCAAAAATTTGTTAAAGGATGACACTTATTGTTTGCACTGATCTTCAAATTGGGCTAGCTGTATTTCCAAGTTTTCTACTCTCCTCTTAAGCTTTCTATTTTTTTCTCTTATCTTGTTATTGACCATCCTAATGAATTTTTCTTCTTTGATTGCAGGTAGGGTCCATATAAAGAATTGAGCTTGACTATCAGTTAATTCAGGGTTTGGATTTTTCTCCAACTCCCACATTTTGTTCATCCTTTCAAAGTTTTCCCTTTCTTCTACATGCATTATCACCTTTTTCTTCGAATTATCAATCTCATTATTTGCCAATATGATTTTGTCTTTAACATCTTTATAGCTGCTCTTTTCCTTCTGAATATTGAAAACCATGTTTCTGTCTTCTTTAGGCATTGAAAAAGATGTATTTGTGGTTTCTTCAAAAAACATTAGCACTTTCACCTCCTGTTTGATCTTTCTCTATGTCTGACTGCTTCAACTTTTTGGAGTGCCTAGTTGAGGGTTTTTTGGGTTTAAAGATAAACTCTGCCACATCACCCTAAAAATATAACCTTTTGAATGTCTTCAATTTCTTTGATTTGCTGCCTCCTATATCTAGTTTGATGAATTCTGCTTGTACTAGGGGAGACTCTGCAATGTCAATAGCTTGAAGTATATCATTCAAATTACCTTTTGACCCCTCTGTAACTTCATCCTTACCTTTTTCCTTTAAACTTTTACTCCTATTCAACCTCATTTGATCTATTTTACTAGTTGACTTCTCTAAAATTGTGTCCTTAACCAGCGTTTTCTTCTTCTGTATCGATTTAGGAGTATCTTGGATTTTTAATGTTGTTCCTATCATTGTTTCTTTAACTTGTTTTCGAGGTTTGAGCTTAACAAATATTCTTGACTTTGTTTGTACAAGGGAAGTAATATTTGATGGATTTTTCTCTTGAGCTTGAGGACTAACACTTGTTCCTTCAATCCCAATTCTACTCAAAAGGAGGAATTCAACCCATTCTCTATTTGCTTTCTGTAGCTCATGTAAGACTATTAACTTAACTAAGCCATAATGAAATAATTAGGTTTCACATGACTCAACTTTCATTTGTACCTTATTAGAAAAGGACCCTTCCGTAAAGTCCTCCATCAATTTCTTGCAATATGTAAGTGTTGCTCCCATGAAAACTGAAAATATAAAAAGGACCCTGCCATAAATTCTCAAAATTACCATGCTTTCCCTTTTCTTCAATTTTTGCCTCCCATTGCAGCACTTTGTCATGAATCTGAAAACTATCCTCTTTGATCCTCCTATCAAATGTGTTCTTGATTATGTTTTGAACATGTTGATGGCTTTCATAAACTTCATTTCTCTTTTCCTACAAGGCTATCAACTGGTTTATCCTCCTTTGGATGTCATTTGGTTCTTCCTGAAGTCCTTGAATTAACTTCATAACCGGTACCCCAAGTGATGTTGGAAAAAAAACTTCAGCTCCATAGACTAATTCATATGGCAAAGTTCCAATTGATCTCTTTGTACAAATCCTATCAGCCCATAGGACATACTTCACCTTTAAATGCCAAGATTTCTTGTTCTCCTGTAGTACCTTTTTTATGATTACTACAATGCTCTTTTTTGATGATTCACCAAGCCCATTACCTTGCAGATAGTAGGTTGTAGAGTGTCCAAGAGCGATGTGATATTGATGGAAGAAATTAATAATTTTCTTGGACTTAAATTCTTGAGCATTATCTGTTATAATCTTCATGGGACAGCCAAATCATGACAATATATTATTTTCTAAGAAAGAAATAATTACAGAGTCATTAGCTCGCCTAGTTGGTATCACTTCTATCCATTTGGTGAAGTAGTCCATTGCTATAAGAATCCAGTGATTCTGCCCTGATGAAGATGGATGTATCTCTCCAATAAAGTCTAATGCCCATTGCTGAAATGGAGCTTCAACATAAATAGAAACCAAAGGTAAAGGTACAAGCTTTCTTCTTCCTTCAAAAATTTGACATTCATGACATGCAGCGATCTTTTTGTAAATGTATTTAAACATTGTTGGCCAAAAGTATCCAGCTCTTTTGATCTTGTTTGTTGTAGCTTTCCAATAATTGTGTCATCCGCAATCACCTTTATGGAACTCATCAGTTATCTTTTCAGCCTCTTCTTCAAGAAAACAATTAAGAAAAATTCCTCCTGCATCTTTCCAAAACATATTTCTGTCATAAACAAAATATCACAATTATTTTAGCTTAAAAAACCTTGCTTTGGACTTCGTTAGACCAGCGAGATCTTTATTATGCTTTACGAAAAAAACCACATCCTTATACCACTCTAAAGTAAGAAATTTCTCATCAATTTGGACCAATTCTTCTTCATTTTCAGAAATTTTTGATATTCCTACATTGAGATTTATGTCAAGACAATCTAGATTTGATTGAGTCATTAGCTTCACCAAGACTTGTCCCTTCACCAACTTCATTGGTTTAACTTCTATATCATATTCCAGCAATTTGGCGATCCATTTTCCCCTTTTTCCATCTGAATCCGCCTGAGTTAGAATGTCCTTTACCACAACAATTGGAACATATGCTATGATGTGCAAATGCAAAACATAAATTATAAAATCTTTTATAGCTTTCACCAAAGCATAGGCATGTTTCTCTAGAATATTATACTTGAGTTCAACATTTTCTAATGTCCTACTAAAGAAAGAAATAGGTTGTTCAATACCTTGCTTTCCTTTTTTTAGCAAAACTCCTGCAATTGTGTTTTCGGAAGAAAATGTAAAAACCATAAATTCTTTGGAAAAATCTAGACTGATGAGCATTAGTGCTTGTGTGAGTGCCTTCTTGATTTCTTCAAAATATTTCCTTTCTTCAGCTGTCCATTTAATGTCCACTCCTTTCTTTAGCATCCTTGTTATATCTTTGACAATATCAACAAAGTTAGGAATGAAGCATCTAACAAAATTTACTTTCCCAAGAAAATATTGAATCTCTTTCCTACTTCTTGGAAAATATACCTTTTGAATTGCATTGAATCTATTAGGATCAATCCTAATTCCTTCTTCAGAAATAATATGACCAAGTAATTTTCCTAATGTTAAAGAAAAAATGCTTTTAGTAGGATTGAGAGAGATACCAAACCTTCTACATTTCAGCAAAACAAATTCTAGATGTTTCAAATGATCTTCTTCTTTCTTTCAGTAGACGGTGATATCATCAAGATAAACAACCAATGATCTATCCTTTTCTTTAGAAAAATGAATTTGCATTGCTCTTTGGAAAGTGGCTCCTGCATTCATGAGACCAAAGGGAATTTTGGCATACATAAATGTACCCCATGGTGTCTAGAAGATTGTTTTTTCTTGATCATCTGGATGCACAAGAATAAGATTATAACCTGAAAATCCATCAAGCATTGACATCCTTTGTGAACCAACAATATTTTTCGGAATTGAATCCATCTTAGGAAGAGGATAATTATCCTTTAGTGAAGCCTTATTCAAATTTCTAAAATCAATACAAATTCTGATTTCTCCACTCTTATTTCTTATCGGAACTAAGTTTTAAAGCCAATTTGAAAATCTGATTGGAACAATGATCTTTGCACCAAAGAGTTTCTTAACCTCCTTTTCAATCAATGGCATGAGAAGAGGATTAATTCTCCTCAATTTCTACTTGAAAGGCTTCTCATTTTCCTTGATAGGAATAGTATGTTGAATAATGGAAGGATCATATTGTTTAAATCAGAATAAATCCAAGAGAAAACATCCATAAAACTTCTCATCGTCTCAAGATATTTGGATTTCACGTCAGCTGAAAGAAGCTTTGAATTTTTTATCATTTTAGGCAAAGCTAATGTACCAAGATTACAACTCTCCACTTCCTCTACATCAGCTTGCAATTTTGGTGCTTTAAAAACATCATTTTGATCAAAAATTTTCTCAAGAGGAATAAGACCTTTTGGTATTGAATTATTCTTCAATTTTAAAACTTTAGAATTCTCTTTAGGCTCAACAAGCATATTTTGTTGATCTACATATGTATTTTCAAATTCTTCTTTCAACTCAATAAAATTCTTTACCTGTTGATCATTTTCAAAAACTTGCAAATTTATGATATTGTCCAGTATAGTTGGCCTATGAAAAACTTCAATCTCATATTTTTCATTTGAATGCATAGGAATAATAAACAATCTTGTGGAACTAGCAAGGGAATCAGCAATAGAATTATGATCTCTAGTTTTAACTATGAAGGAATAAGACTGAAAATTTTCCAACAAGTCTAAAACTAAATTTCTGTAAGCCCTGATTCTTACATCCTTCATTTTATAGAAGCCTTAAACTTGTATAATAACCAATTCAGAATCTCCAAAAATAGAAATATTTCGAGCCTTCATCTTTTTCAAAATATCTAGACCCAAAATCAAAGATTCATATTCAACCATGTTGTTTGTGCAATCAAAATCCAGTTTCTAAGTGTAAAACTTACTCTCATCATTTGAATTTGTAATCCAAATACCTGCTCCTACCCCTTCTTTTCCTGCTGATCCATAAAAGTACAATGACCACCATTCTTCCATCTCTTCGTCATTTACTTGTCGATTTTCTGCATGCTGATTTTCTCAGTGCTGATTTTCTAAATGCTGATTTTCTACATGCTGATTTTCTACTTTTATTTCTTCCTCAACACTATCAGCTGATTCATTGAAAAGAATGGTAGATCCAAGCTCAATATCAAAATCATAAACAGGAAAATTCTGAGGTTTATCTTTACTTCTTACCATGTAGGCCATTCTAGTCTCCTGATACAACCTCCTTTGCTCACCAAAAATAGGAATTGTGGCATAGGAAAGATCCATCTACATTGTGCCTTCGATTTTAGTTGCCCATGATCTAGACAGTAGCATACCAAACTTTGGAGGAACATCATATACAAAAATATCCATAAAAACTGTCTTTGCTGGAATTTTTGTGAGGCCAACAAAAACATCCTTGATTAGACCAATACATTGAACCCTCTTGTAATCAAAAGAAAACAAATCCTTATATGGTCTTGTGATTTTCAATCCCATTCACTCCATAATAACCTTGCACATAAGATTATGAGAAGCTCCTGAATCTAACATAGCATTGTGCCAAGTCATATCATGAATACTAATGCTTACATAAAAAGGAGGCAAACTCTTCATTTTGATCATGTTCTAACCTTGGACCCAAATATATAACAGGATTATATTCTTTAACATTCAAGATATCAGCAGCCCCTAGTTGTGAATTCAACATCTTAACTTTATTTCTTCTATATTCATTCACCTTAAGAATTTCATTGAAAGGGACTGATATTTTAATCTTTGAAATTTCATTCTCAAGGTTGAAAACAGAAACAGACTTCTCAACATATTTGATAAGAGGAGAGAATTTGAGTTTCTTTCTTACCAGGTGGAATATCCTTTTTACCTTCAACTACCTTTGGGATATCATTCTTAGCATCAACAGCCTTTGGAGAATCTTTCTTGGGCTGCACATTTTTTTGCAATGATAGGCACATTTCTATTTCTATGATTATATTTCTTTTTCATCTCGAAAATAGCATGTTGATACCCTTTAAAATGATCTTATGGTTCCTCTCCTTGATTAGCCAAATTTGACTCATCATGCTCTTCTTTAGTCAAGAATATTCCTGACATTTATTCGTCAAGACAATGGATGGATTCTTCAGGAATCTTAGGCTCATATTCTTCATCTACCAAATTTTGTTGAAATGGAGGTCTCACTGGAGGGTCAGCTTGCTGATTTCTGTTCTATCTCGGCCTTTGCTGATTTTGAAGTCTCCTAAATTGTGGATTTTTGAATTGAGGTTCATGTTGCACATGAGGAGAAGAAGTGTTCCCAAGAGCTAACCTATCCATCAACTTCTCCATGGTTTTCATCATTGAATCAAATTTGTCTTCAGAAGTTGAGGTGTATGGTTTCTCTTCTTCTTTCAATTTGGTTTTTCCCATTTTTGAATTTTTAGCAGCTATCACATTTACATCAACCTCAATTGCATCACTTTACATTTCAACAAGTGTAGGTGACTCTCTTTCCCTCAACAAGATAGAAAATTCATAATCAAATGCATCAGCATATCTAATTTGTGCTGAGGCTTCTGGAGGTTTCAAATGGGTTAAAATTGAGTCAAAAACTTTATTAAATCTCTTTGAAAAAATTTGGAATCAATTTCCCTTCTAAGGTTGTTGTATTCAGTGAGTGCTTGGACTGGATTGGTTCTATTACCCCATTTTATTAAGAATTTATCTTCAAAATAATTCCAAGTTCTAATGCTGCCCAATGGAAGAGCCTTAAACCATTTTGTAACTTCACCAATAAAACTCTGTGCAAATAAACTTAGCTTCACATCCTCATCATCAACTTCTTCCCTGTGTATAAAATCATTGAATCTATCTACAAATTCCTCTACTGAAATTTCCTCATCACTACCCCAAGTAGGAATCCTAGCAGCATATTTACTAGGAAGGTCATGCAAAACAACAGGAAGTACAAGTGGTGCATACCTAGCAGGAGCAGCCGTGATTGGAGGATAAACAGTGGTTGTAGGAGGAGCAGAAGAAGATTAGGAACAGATATGAGGAGGACTATTTGGTTTTTGTAAGCCACTGACAATAAAACTCCAATTTGGAAGGGGTAAACCAACTTTAGATTTTAACAATATTTCAAAAGGATCGGTTTCTTTGAGTTTATCTAAAGAATCTTTTTCTAGCAGTAATTCAGAGGTAGCAGCTTCCCAAAACTCTTACTTGGCTTTTTGTGTCACTAAGGATGAAGTTTCAATTCCTCTCTTTTGCAAGTCTAAAATAACATCAATGAGTTATTTTTCACTTTCTGATCTAAAAAACACTTCATGAATCTTTTCATCAACTCTCTTATCTTCAGGAATTCTTAATATTTCATAGGAAAAAGATTTTGAATGAGATGGAGTACCTGATATTTCTGAAATTATTTGAATTTTTGAAATAGTGTTTGGATTGTCCACAATGGTAGGTGGAATGGGATCAGGATTGCTCTGTGTGTATCTCCTTATTGAAGCCACCTTTAAACTTTGAAAAATGTATGGAATCACCAAGGTAGATTGCAGCCTTGAAAAATTTTCTGAGCTCCTGCTTCCTTCAGAAGTTCAGCTTCTTGATTTCGAGAATGAATAATCTTCAAACTACCAGCAGACGCACCAAAATAATACCTCAAAATCAGACCTTGATAGACTGCTAGTCAAGGAGACTCTAAGTAACTATTTCAAAAAAAACTTTTAGTTGAGGCTTAGCCTCCTCAACCTGAGAGGGATCTCTCAATAGGTTAATGGTTTGCAAACAAAGATCAGATGGCTAACTCTGTGAATAAATTGATTAAAGTGAATAATTGGTTGTACTACTAATCAAAAAACATCTATTGGGAAAATGGAGTCAAATGTGCTTTCATAAAACATAAATATTAGTTTCATAAGGAAGTCAGGGAATTTCAAGGTTTAGATGCATCAATAGAACAGTAGGACAGAGAATAAACACAATTCATGAACATATGAAGGAAGTTAGAGCACCTTCAGTGAATTATAAGTAACATAAATTCATGCCACTCCAAGTAATTTAAAGAAAAACATCATGAGAAAATAAAACATCCATAACGCTTTCTGAATCCTGAGTGATGAAACAAGACTCTCTGTATTAAGATAAAAACATAGTTCTCTGATAT
Source organism: Pinus albicaulis (assembly GCA_034641835.2). Lineage (NCBI taxonomy): Eukaryota > Viridiplantae > Streptophyta > Pinopsida > Pinales > Pinaceae > Pinus > Pinus albicaulis. The sequence continues at coordinate 863,722,293 of CM076580.1, forward strand.
CACAAAAACTATGCTTGTTCAATGAAAATTCCAACCCTATGAAATTTGATTTCTTCCCTCTTATAGAGTGGTCATTACATCCTTGGATTCCTTCCAAATATTTGAGAAGAAATTCGAATTTGACACCTATCAAATTTTCAACAAACTTTATTTACAAACTAACAATTAAATTGTTTGTCTTATAGTCCTAATACAACTAGGACTAAAACACTATTTATTACATCATAACAAACTTTAACAACCTTATCTAATCATTAAAAACTATTCTTGACAGCTAGACTTCGACCATGACACTGTTCATATTCTTGTTGTTAGGCCCCATCAACCTGCTTCTTATCCATTCCTGCAAAATAGGAGCAAGTCTCCTGCAAAATAGCTGAATGCTTCATTTCTGTCCATTCAAATCAATTTTCTGAATAACTGCTGCTTAAAACATGTGGCAAATGTCTTATGACTTTAACTTTAATTCGACCTTCTAGCTATGCAAATCTCAACCTGGCAAATGTCTTATGACTTTAACTTTAATTTGACCTTCTAGATATGCAAATCTCAACCTCCAGAATGGTGCAACACTATCAATACTATTGTGCTACAAAACTATTGAGTCTATTGTTTTCGTAGCGCAGACCTTTCCTTTTTAAATCATACTTCAAAATAGCCTTTTATATGTGAAAACCCTCTGGATATTCATTTTTATTCTCCATATACCTCCCCCTAGCATCAAAGGCCAACAAAAAACCCTTGTCACCTTTGAAAATTTGTAGAGATCTTTCAAACTACATCCTACAGCAATTTCGTAGCGCGCTACGAAACTGCTGTGTGTCACGTTCAGCAATTTTGTAACGCGCTGCGAAACTGTTGAGTCTTCACTTTTAACATCTTCTTTCCAAAAATTTGGTTTTAAACCCCTTTAATACCATATATTCAGGTGTATATCAACCGTTATAACCCATAACATCATCTTTAAACAACTCCAAAACTGAGATATATTCATATAACCTCAAAAATTTGTTAAAGGATGACACTTACTGTTTGCACTTATTTTAGTTGTGCCTGATCTTCAAATTGGGCTAGCTATATTTCCAAGTCTTATACTCTCCTCTTAAGCTTTCTATTTTTTTCCCTTAGCTTGGTATTGACCATCCTAATGAATTTTTATTCTTTGATTGCAGGTAGGGTCCATATGAAGAATTGAGCTTGACTATCAATTAATTCAGGGTTTGGATTTTTCTCCAACTCCCACAATTTTTTCATCCTTTCAAATTTTTCACTTTCTTCTACATGCATTCTCACAATTTTCTTCAACTTATCAATCTCATTATTTTCCAATCTGAGTTTGTCTTTGGCATCTTCATGGCTGCTCTTTTCCTTCTAAATATTGAAAACCCTGTTTCTGTCTTCTTCAGACATTGAGAAAGATATATTTGTGGTTTCTTAAAAAACATTAGCACTTTCACATCCTGTTTGATCTTTCTCTATGTCTAACTACTTCAACTTCTTGGAGTGCCTAGTTGAGGGTTTTCTGGGTTTAAAGACAAACTCTGCCGCATCACCCTGAAAATCTAACCTTTTGGATGTCTTCAATTTCTTTGATTTGCTGCCACCTGTATCCAATTTGATGAAGTCTGCTTGCACTTGGAGAGACTCTACAATGTCAATAGCTTGAATTATATCATTCAAATTACCCTTTGACCCCTCTGTAACTTCAGCCTTACCTTTTTCCTTTAACCTTTTACTCCTAGTCAACCTCATTTAATCTGTTTTACTAGTTGACTGCTCTAGAATTGTCTCCTTAACCAAATTTTTCTTCTTCTATACGGATTTAAGAGTATCTTGGATTTTCAATCTTGTTCCTATCATTGGTTCTTTAACTTTTTTTCAAGGTTTGAGCTTCACAAATATTATGGAATTTGTTTCTACAGGGGCAATAATATTTGATGGAGTTTTCTCTTTAGCTTGAGGACTAACATCTACTCCTTCAATCCCAATTCTACTCAAAAAGAGGAATTCTGCCCAATCTATGTTTTCTTTCTGCAGCTCATGTAAGACTTTTAACTTAACTAAGACATGGTGAAATAATGAGGTTCCACATGACTCAACTTTCATTTGTACCTTATCAGAGATCTTAGCCAAAATTCTGAAAATATAAAAGGGTAAATCTAGAGATATTATCCCTGTGAAATGAAGCAAAAGTTTAAAGTGATAGGTATACACCTTGTGTTATCTCCCTTCATAGGTGAATTACCTCTGAATATTGTAGAAAAAAATTTTCAAATGTATCTTTGACATAGTTTCTTGGCATAGCCTTGTTTAAGTCAACCTCTGAAAACTCTGGTTTTAGAAAGATTTTGTAAGGTATTATGTCAAAATTGAAATTTATAAACCACCTGTCTTCTCCTCTCAAAATTTCTGTAACTGATGATATCACTTCAAGGGAAATTGGTAAATTTAGAAATCCAATCCTTGAGTTTGAACCTGTGAAGTTTGTGGGAAATTATTTGGTGACTTGAGTGTGCCCTCGAATTTTTTCGCAAAACCTCTAGCAACCTACTTTCTTAAACGCTTCTTCAACAAAATTTTCTTTTTTAAGGGCTTCTACACCTTCAGGTTTTGTTCTTAGGCAATGAACAGACCTATGACTCCTTCTTTCTTTAGCCATTATCTTCTTGAAAAACTTTTATCTTCAGAAATATATGAGAATCCCTCTGAAAACCCTGTGTCTTCAAAAAATTAGCAAATTAGTAATCAGACTATTGAATGAACCGACTCACTTGATAATGAGTTCAGCCTTGCTTGATAATAATTCTTCCTCACTTGAATATCAATCCTGCTTCCACGAACAATGAATTTCAAATTCACTTCATAGAGAATTTCGAAAATACTGTTGAATGAGCAGCCTCACTTGATAAATCAGTTTCAGTTCTGCCTCACTTGAAATATAGTTTCAGTGAACTCTGGTCTTTCACCACTAATTGCTTCTCCAAAACATAAACATGCATGCACTATTTTTCTTGCGTGAGACAAATGAAGTCGAGAACGACCAACTGTTTTCAAATTTGAAAGTACCAATGACAATTTGGCCCCTAATCGACGAAAAATGACCCCTAATAATTATACTAAATGGTTGCATGCATGAATGAGAACTCGTGAATGACACCTAATGATGAAAAATTTAACTATATTTGATAGATGTGATAGATCAGACATAAAAATGAGAATCCCTAATTTCGTAGCACATGATTTCCAAATTCGGTTATTTGTGCTACGAAATCACCAGTGTTTTCGTAGCACATAATCAATTTTTTACACTGAGCACACTACGAAAACGTGGTTTCATGGCATATTCATCAAATCTTCGAAAAACAAACTTTAAAGATGGGTTTTAAAACATGGCATAAGATCTTTGAAGAATGAAAGAAGGTTGTTGAACATTGTTTGGTGATAGAGTGATACCTTTAACTCATGATCTAGACCTCAAAAAAATAAAAATGACTCTAAGCCTATCCTAGAATTATGACTTAGGAACAATTGTAACTGACCAAGTTTCAGAAATTTCTTTCTTATAGTGATAACACATAGGATAAAGAATTTCTAGAGAATAAAGGCCAAAAATATGAAATGATGATCTCATCATTTATTTGACAGCTCAATCGAAAGAGATGGAGAATGAGATGGATAAGTTGGTGCAGGAGAAAAATACCATCATGGAAGAAATCCCTGTAACTTTTATTCCTACAGTTACTACAACAGTTCCTTCTACTTCAGTATCTCCAATGGCAACAACACTTCGAGTAGCTACAACCGTTCCAACTACATCAGCAACAAATTCAACGATAGTAGCAGCTCATCCTAGTGATGAAGTAGGAAAACTGATTAAAGCCATGTAGGATATGTCCATCCAAACAAATGAAGTAATGTAATATCCCAAAAGGCATAATGTGGTAATACTTGAACACAATATAAGAACTACAACTAAGTAAATAATAAATCTCAAGAAAACATTAGATTATACAGAGAAGCTGAGCCATTTTATTAAATGGAGATGAATCAGTTCCACAATGTACAGAAAATTGGTAGGTCTAGCCGAAGAGAAGGCCTAGAGTCACCCTACAATGGTGCTGCAACTAACACTGCGTATTTGGTGAGCTTACAGAAGCAATACTACATTGTCCCTTCTGCTACTGATATACATGTAAATGCTACAAAAGGAAATGCATATTTAGGGAGCTTATGAGATCTGATGATGCCAACATTCAAGATCTGGCCAATGTGATGGGAACCGAAGATAACCCAGAAAGGATTTTCCAGATCTACAAATTTGGAAAATCACCCTCCTAGGGTTTGATCCTTTGTTTGTTGGGTTTACAGATCTGAAGCTAGATATAAAAAAAATATGGCTACAATATGTTTTATAAACATATTTGATCTTTGAGGGCTAATCCCTCCTTCAGATCTACAAGCTAGGAGCTTGAGATCTTTGCTTCTCTTCTTCCTCCTTCATATTGCAGCAACTCAAAATACAGCTACTACAGAAACTGCATTGTAAAAGAGAGAGAGAGGCTCTATGCCTACTGAAATATGTTGCAATAGACTCCAGGATGATGGAAATATTGATGGAAAAGTGAGGGGATGATCCATCACAGGATTACCAGCTAAAATGCAATTAACTTCCTTCCTCCTTTGGATCTGCAATAATGGACAACATAATTATGGATGGAATTACTGCTGCTAGGAGGTAAATAAATCTTGTCCTGATGCTAGATATGAAATTAAGCTCTGGGAATGCTAATCTTCATGCCCAAGCTGATAGGAATAATCCCACCCCCATTCTCTAGCTGAAATACTGAAGACAACCTCCACCTCCCAAACTAATATTCAGAAACTATGTAATTCTTGAATATAGATGTTTTGCAGATGATGGAAAATATACATGGCACCAATTACTAATGTAGAATTAAGTACAACCCTCTTTCCAGATCTACTCAAAGAAATAGGAGGGATTCCCGACCAGGAACACCCTGTGCTAAAGAGCACTTGCAATGTTTGCTAAATATCCCAATAAAGAAATGGAATGTCACATGACAATTCGAGATCTAAACAGACCTCAAAATATATACTCAATAACCTACCTTTATTGTTTCCTTCATCTCATTTATATATTTTATGAGCCCTCCCATGCCTTGGCCCTCATCTAAACTGTGTTGTGCATGTGGACATGATCCTCCATGTTTGACTGCATTGTCTCTCCAAGTCATCCGTCATGTCTAGGTGCAATGTACACCCTTTCCATCATGTGTGAATTAATTGCCCAACCTCCTCTATCACTTCATCATGAATGCTTTATTATCTTTCATTAGATTCCCTCCATGATCTTAGCTAACTGCTTCAACCTCCATGATCTATCTCATTAATGAGACACGATCTTCAATTCCATTCAAACTAGTAGTTGCTCCACTAACTCATTATGTATATCTATGCTTAATTAATCCACATTCACACATAAAAAGTGGATATTTATTCATCTTGAGGATTATGGGTCCCTCCATCCTTTTATTTACTTAATTCATTAAGAAAAATAAGAACTCTAATATTCCAAATATCAAGTGAAAATTTGCGAATATTATAGCCCTCCCTAGAAAAATGTTGCTTGACCTCAAGCAACTACAAAAGTAGATGTGTTAGTATGAATTCTAATCTCAAGTGTATGAAAAAACCTCACTTTAGCTATGCATAAAAAACAACCCTAACATCAAATATGGCTACCAATTTCTTCAGATATGGAATTAGTTGACCAAGATAAATGCTACAAAATCTAGATATATGCAGTAAAAGACATTAAGCAGTTAATAAAAGTAAGAGTTGCTCCAAGCATCCAATAGACAAGAGAAGAATGTTTTTAAAGAAATTTTGTATTTTTGACACTTGGGAAGGGAACATAGAAATATGTTACCAGTCCATGTCAATGTGATGGGTTCTTGTAAGTCCTCAGCACTTCAGATCTAAAATATCTCTCTCTTGATGGTGTACTGTTGCACGAATGAATCCCTCTTGTGGACAAGAGAAATCTCCCTAGTATCCTAAGGATATCTAGAAACAAACAGACAGATGTAGAAAATTTATCTATACTATTTTCTTACGAATTATTAATTAACCATAGGAATATGCTCCTTCCTAAAGTCCAACGCTTTGTTTGGTCTTCAATCTAGTCGCTCCAGAAGTTATAGATCCAACACATAAGATCTGCAATCAAAGACAGGAAAATGGGATCAAAAGCATCTGCGAGATATAATAATTCAAAAGCATAAATCTATCTCAGTGATCAAGGAATCCAAGGATTAAATTATCCAAAAGATACATGAACAAATTAATGAGAAAATAGAATCCATTTGTATTAACTTTGAATAAAAGAAGAAACCTTACAATCGTGATGCCTTGACATTTGTACAGGTTCTTTCGGGGTCCCAAACAACCATTTTCCTCAGTTTAACAGGAATCTGAATCTCTTTATCAGCATAAAGTTATGACCATGAGTTCGTAATATTTCTCATGCCAACGATGCAGAATATGGAGTGTATGTTCACTCAAGAGTTCCTCTCAAAACAATGAGTACTAAGTACTCTCTCCAAAGCAAGAAACAAGCACCTAGTACAAAATACAATCTATAATCTACCCTTGAGACTGAAGCTTTGCCTCAGTTTATAGCAGAAGGGAGGTAGTTTTAGCTCCAAAAAGGAAGGGATAAAGCCCTCTCATCATGGGATTTTAGCTCCAAAAACCAAGGGATCACTCCATTCATGAAGGGATAATGGTTCATGAATGGAAGGGGTGAAGCTCAACTAGATAATGCTTCTAGAAAGCCCCAGATGGGAGAATATTCGACCTGCTGGGCTTCTAGAACTTACTTTTTCCTTTTTTTTAACTTTTACGGGGGTCCATAATTTTAATGAGCTTTACGTGTGGGATGTACCACAATTTTTACAAAAATTAGCTGTGGTACCACAGGGAATGACTAGGAAAAGTGCGAGAGTAGGCTTTTTAGGAATTTTAAGAGTTTCTTCTAGTTCCAAGACTTGATTTGGGGAACTTTATGTTTTTAGACTTCTAAGGAAGCAATAAATAGGTAAGGATGAACCCATATAGATAGTTCAATTTCATGGTGAAAAATTTCAGTGTAACAGATTGCCCCTTAAAGCACGAAGTCTGAAGAGTTTTTTGAAGAATTCTGAAGAGTGAAGTGCTTTATCATTCCGAGGATTGGGCAGCAAGCACACCGATTGAAACATGAAAAAACATTTAATGCAAGCATATGTATGTATATATATATATATATATGTGTATATATATATATATATATATATATATCATCACTGAGGTAGGCATTCCCATAATCAGATCAAAACTAACTACATGTTCTAATACAAAAATGATTTTAGAATTACATGAAGTAGTAGACACGGTATGGACATAGCTATCTGTTATGAATAGTCTACTCTATGATGAATAATAAAACTCCTCGCAACCTAGATGGTGGAAACTAGATCCAGCGTATTGATTTCCTCTTCTCAAACTAGTATGATTCTATCCATGCGATTGATTAGGTCGAAGTCGAACATGGTATAAACCACTTGATTAGTAGTCAATGTTGTGAACTGTTAACAAGTGTGAGAGAAACCACCAATAATGGCGATGGCTCTCAAAGTACTCAGTACAATCTATGAAATGTGAATTTGTGATCTGAAGTCGAACATTTCACATAATCATTTGATCGAAGGTCAATGATGCAACATGTCGTCGAAGGCGAGAAACATGCCATTAAAGCATGCAGATCCCAAGGTATTGATAGGATCCCAGATCAACTTTCTAGATGATGAGATGTCATCGATAGAAAGTGATCCATCGTAGGAGAGCCCACGACATGAAACCATTATATCAAGTTTTGAAGAAATATATAGCAAGGAATGACTTAGGGATGGTCAACGTGAATGGAGACAAATGTTTACAATGAATGGTTTATTTAACTGATCTCTTGAGCACATAACGACACTACAGATGGTTTGGTGACGATTGACCTAAAGCTAATACCCAGAAACTGGCGGAAGTCTTTCAATGTGGTTTGATTAACTATTTGGTCAAATGATTTCCCATCCTAGACATGAATGTGACAAAATTTTCATGTTCAAGAGTGGTATACAACTTTTTAAAATGAAGTGTGACAATTGGATTAATTTTCTCTCTTTTTCCCCCACCATTTCTGGCAAGTACCTCTTTATTTTTTACAAGCTTGAGGAGGATAACATTTTCTTGTTATATAAGCGCATCCTTTGGATGAGTCCAACTTAGTATTAAAATGGAACCCTAAGAAGGAGTGGTTCATTCCTATTTATAATTTACAGGTACTTTACTATTAAGTTTTAACAAGTCTAGTATAGGTGAAACTCAATGTTTTTCAATTTTAGGGAGTTAGAAGAAAAACTTAAGAAAACTCCATGGGTGAACTTTTTCATAAATTTAGTCTCTCAAGCCCAAAAAAGGATAAAATAATGCAGTGAAGAACTCTATTGACCATGATTAGTCAACATATACCTTTTTCGTAAATAGTCCATTTTAGACTGGAAAAGGGGTAAACTTATACTGAAGGGACGACAGTTCATTTCCTTTAATGAGTTCAAATAGTCAAACACTCAGCAATATTTTCATGTTTAGAGAGTCTGAAAAGGGTTTAAAAGATGCCTCCAGGGTTTTGCTTTTTTTGTAGGTTTTAATGAGTTCAAAAAAGTAATAAAAACGTACTCATATAATGTCATTTTTTCTATAAATTTTAACGAGTTCGAAAAAGTGACAAAAATCATACTCATTTGCCAAAATTATTATTTTACCCAAAAATCTTGTATTCTGCACAAAAACCCAAAAAATTAAACATACCTGTCTCAGATAAGTAAAAATTATTTGAAAAACAACCTTTCAAAGTAGAAAATAAATAAAATATTATTTCATTTATTCAAAAAATCTTTATAAAAAGTAGTTTAACAAATTCATTTTTACCATTTGTAAACAGAGTGAAATTTGAGAGCTTTTGGTAGAAAAATTTCCGAAGGAGATATCAAAAGAACCGACCGTCCGAATCCAAAACCATCGACTCCAGGTAATCCAAAATTCATTTCTCTTCATTTTTGTCCATTTACATTCTCTTTTTAGGCTTTATAATCATTTTTTAGGAGAAAAATAGGTTCAAAAAATCGCTCTCAAGGTAGCGCATGTAAAACACACAGTACCTGCGGAGCCCGATAATTTTCCAAAGGACCTCGATAAGTCCATTTCTGGGTTTACCTAAAGAGAATTCATCATAATCAATTAATTCTTAAGTCCCTTTTGCAAGCACTCGCTTAACAATATAAGGACCATGCCACATAAGTTCAAAATTTCCAGCTCCTAGTTTATCATTAGCTTGGTCATATACCAATACTAGGTCACCTTCTGAAAAAATACGAGATGTAACACTTTTATCGTACTGAGCTTTAATACATTTTTTATTAGCTTCGACTACCAATGCAGTGGTGTGCCGAGTCTCATCTAATTTGTCCAAGTAAAAAAAAGCATTTTTCCTCCTTAGAGGTAGCTGGTAGTAACTCTATGGCTAATTGGAGTGACAGTATCTCGCATTCAATTGGTAAAATAATCTATTGCTAAATAATATACCCATGCCCCTTGGCTGAGTGAGGGTTTCATGTAATGAGATCAATGCCCCATTTTGGAAAAGGACCGACAATAATTATGGGGTGAAGAGAAGCGGGTGGTGCACACATTTTTTGATAAAAATTTGACAATTGCGGCATTTTCGGACCCCAAGAATACAATCTTTAAATAACGAAGGCCAAAAATAACCAGCGCAAAATATATTTTGGGCTATGGAATACTCATACATATGAACATCGCATGCTCTAGAATGATATTCATTCAAAACTTGTTCAGCCTCTTCCTGAGTTAAACAATGTCTAAATACAGAATCCACACCACAACGATAAAGCATGTCTCTGACAATATTGTATTGCTGGGATTGGCAACATATCTTTCGTCGATGTGAATGTCAAATTTCAGGCTAAAATGTTTGGGTTTGGAGGTAAATGATGATATCTCCATACCAAGGATCTAACGTACTGATAAGAAACAGAGATTCATCAGCGATTGGATGCTCTACCACAATTTCTGTTTCAATATTTGGGAAGTCACACATTAGTTCCGTGAACACTAGTGATTTCTTTGATTTGGATTTTTCAAATTCTAAATCAAACTCTTGAAGGATAACTATCCATTTTGAGTATTTTCCCTCGAGTAATTTTTTAGTCAAAATGTACATCATTGGGTTACAATTAGAAATCACAGTTGTTTTTCATAACAAAATGTAATGACGAAAATGTTGGACATCTTGAACTGCTGCCAAGGCCAATTTCTCCACATGTGAGTATTTAATCTCTGCAAGATTGAGATTCCGAATGAGATAGTAAATCACATGTTCATTTTGGAATTCATCTTCCTAAACTAAGAGCATTCCAATAGTGGAATCAGAGACTGATAAGTATAAAAAGTAATCCTGGCTATAATTGGGTGGATGCAGTAATAGTGCATGGGTCAACACATGGTTTAAAGCATCAAAAGATCGATCAGCGATCTCTTCCCAAATGAAAGGAATATTTTGTTTCAAAAGCCCGGTAAAACCTTTGGTTAACTAAGCATAGTTCTGGATGAATCTATGTATAAAGTTTGCTTTCCCTTGCAAACTTTGGAGTTGGTAGAGTGAGGAAGGAGGAGGTAAATTGATAATGGCCTCAACCTTCGAAGGGTCAACATGAATTCCTTCTTTCAAAACAACAAATCCCAGTAACCTACCAGATTGTACATAGAAAACACACTTATGTGGGTTCAAGAGAATATTATAATACCTACATCTCATTAAAATCACTCGTAAGTGAGTAGGATGATCTTCCCCGTGTAATGAATGAGCAAGTAAATCATCGGCATAAGGTCGCACAGAATCAACAAATGGAATAGTGCTTGATGTAGTCATATTGATATTAGCAATATTGTGGGGTAAGTTAGGTGGAGGCATAGAAAAATTTCCCATTAAAGTGGAATATTTGATTAAATATACTCCTATATCCTCATAAGGGATAGTCGATTTTCCTACGTGCTAAATATTATCAGTAGAAGCTGGGTCATATGAATAATATGAGAGATGATCGACTTTCACAATATTTCCTTGATGAGGAAACATAATTATTCTAAATATGGATGACATGATAGCATTCATAGCATAAGACCAACTTCAACCTAGAATAAGGTTGTAATCTAGAGGGGCATCAACTACTTCCACATCTAGATTAATGGTTTTCGCTTCAACTTCTATACGTAGATCCTATAAAATTTTGAATGGATGGAATCCTCTTCTTTCAAAAGCTTTGAGGATTTTTGGTGACTGGTAAGGGTTGGAGTACCAAGTGATTTCCAATAGTTTAACAACATGATACACATAGATGCTCCTTCATCAATAACAGTATGAAAGCAACATCTGTTTTTTACTAGCACCGGGATATGGAAAGACATTTGATGAGGGAGACGAGGTGTAAAATTTTCTAAATCAAAGACCATGAGATTTGAATCCTGAATATCTACAACTCCAATTGCAGAGTAATTTACTTTGTACTGGACATGATTGCAGCACTTCCAAGGCAGACATTGTTGAAGGAGAAATTGCTAAATCCTCTACAATGTTGTAATTATGAGCAGCTGTCGCATGTGGATTGAAAGCTGATTTATGAAGTAAACCTTTGGTAGGCATTTTGATTACTAAATCAAGATTTAGTTTCTTGATATGTAATGTATTAGAAACTGAAGGAGATGTAGCTGGTGAAGAACAAGAATTTTCTACTTCTTTACCAACAACAATGTTTTTACTACCATAATCTTGCGATCGAGTCGCAACCATCAAAATATCTGTTGATGTATTAGAGGAAGATCCAATCGTTTTTCTATCTTGAACAAGAAAAGGATCCTTCAAAACAGTAGGGGTGGATGAACCTTTGACGAATTTAGATAACTCGGCCCTATGCGGACATTCTTTGGTGAGATGATCCTTGCCACAGATAAGACAAGGATAACGAGGTTTCCGTTTATCATCAGTTCATTCATTTTTATCAGTTTTTTCCTTGGGAAATGAAGTCTATTTATTATTTTTCTTCCCTTTATTCTTGTTACCAGTTTTCGACTTTGCAGTAGATGAATCTACAATGCGAATATCGACAAAAGTTTCTAGGGAAGATTATCCTTTTGGTGAATCAGGTAAAGTTACTATAGGAGAAGTAACCTTTGAATATTTCTTCTTAATCTTAGTTGTACTAACTGAACCGAGTACACCATCAGTGGCATGAGACCCTGAAGGAGTTGCTGTTATCTGACCAGGACAGGGTAAATCTAGGATTTTCTCATAGAAAGTTCCAGAATCGGTATATACCAAGTCAAGATACTGAGCTTGAGCAATAACTTGTTCTTCGGTGACAACTCCTGCTTTGGATACATCTTCAGTGATCTTTGGTAGTAATGATTTGACAAACCATTCTACCAATATTTGATCTAGGATAAAAACTTTTACCATACGTCTTCTACGTCTCCATTCATGAATATGATCTGATATGTATGTAGACGTAGATTTCTGTAGTGAATTTAATAACTCCGTGCCATTGTCATAACTAATTGGCAACTGAAAATGAGTTAAGAAAGAATTTTCTAGAACGTTGAAATTGGTAAATGAGACTCATGGTAATTCAATATACCACTTGACAGCTAATCCTATTAACGTTCTCTAAAAAATTCTAAGTCGAATGGAATCATTGATTAATGAGTTGGATGCACAACAAAGGTGGTAAGTCATGACATGATTAGAAGGATCCTCTCCTGATTTTCCTTCAAAATTTGGGATATCACTGGGAAACTTATGCGGCATAGGCGGCCAATATGGATGATAATATATAAGATTATTCATAAGGCGAGATAAATCCAGTAAATCTAAAGTTCCTATGAATGGAATCGATAGGTAGGGTCTTGTTGATAACCTTGTGAGACTAAACTAGTCCCGGGAGGAGGATTTCCAGGATAACTTGGAATAGGTTGTGCATTTGGAATTAGAGTGCCCCATGGATAACCAGGATAAACAGACCATACTAGGGTTGAATAGGTGTTTGATATGTATACCCAGGGTATGGTTGTTGCGGGTAGACTAGAGTTTGAACAGGTCCATATTGATATGGTTCCTGATACAGTTGATAAGTAAACTGAGGTTGACTTGTTATAACTGTGCTTGTGCCAGGTTTTCCTTTTGACATCTGAATAGTAGTCTGAATTGTAGGTCCAGACTGTGGAATAGAAAATTGAGGAGTCTTTATTTATTTTTGAGGGCCGGATGTAATAGGAGTTGTAGAGACCTCAGGAATAAGTGTGGTTTGTTGAACAAAAGTTTGAGCAGCAGTTTGGGGCAGAGTCATAGGTGTAATTGGACTAGGTTGTTGAACAGGAATAGATGCAATTGTTTGAATGACAGGTTGGATAGGTTGTTGGGGTTGATTATAACCAAATGGTTGTCCAGCTCGATAATAATATACTTGCATATTTGGTTGAAATTATGTTGTACTTGAGATGGGTCCCACACCATTATGGGATATGAAGGTCCCAATGAAGGTTTTACATAAGAAGGATCATAACTTGGTTGAACATATGGCTGATAATTGGCTGGATGATTTCCAACTCCTTGTAAATTTTTTTGTTCTGGATAGAAATGTTGTCCTAAAGGAGGTTGCAATCCTTGAGCTGGGTACTATCCTTGAGGTTGATATTGGCCTTGAGGCACGTACTGGCCTTGAGGCATATACTGTCCCTGAGGCTGATATTGACCCTAAGGCTGACCTTGGGGTATGTAATGTCCTTGAGGTTGATACGAACCCTGATGTATGTACTATCCTTAAGGTTTCCCCTAGGCTGTATTTGACTATTTTGAGATTGCCCACCAGGAGATACATTACTACCTTGAGAACCGGGGTTTGGAATATTTCCAGACATCATATAAACCTGCTCATTATTCATTTTTGATTCATTTGAACCAGATGGTGACATTGGTTTGTTAGGAAGAGGAGATGCTCTTGAGAATGTACTAGAGAGTGACTGATAGCCTACAGGAATAGACGAACCACCATACAAAAATGTTTTTGGCGATTTAGTAAACATAGATGACTCACTAGACATGTTTAGTTGAGGTTTATGACCTATTGATGTAAGGAAAAAGGGAATTCAGGGTGGAAATTATTAAAGACCTACATTTTGTAGAAAATCTGTTAATGAAGAATACCAAACGTCTTGTCTAAAAGGGCTGTAAAAACTTGATTCATGTTCTCTAAGTTCTAAAGTTTCCTGAGCTGAAGGAAGAAAAACCTCTTCCTCTATATCAATGATTTCTTCAATACTAATGAGACCAGGAGGAAGATCTTTTGTAATCCGATTTCTTACTATGGGTGAACCAGGATAATTGGAAGTTGGAGTAGTGAATTCTAAAGTAGGTTCTGATGTAGCAGGTTTAGTTTCCGGTTCATAAATTTCAAGTTCTATTATCACAAAATCTGACCCTGATAGGCTGCTCACCAATTAAACTTCGTGTAACTCTTTCACACCAATCTTTTGGTTGAGGCTTAGCCTCCTCAACCTGAGAGGGCTCTCTCAAAGGTTTATGATTTAGATGGATAACTATAAGCTAAAAAAATAAAAAATGTATAACTAGTTTTATCACAAATTAGAAAACATTAATTGGGCCATGGAGTCAAGGTATTCTTCAACAAAACATCACAATCTGTTGAGCATGGAAGACAAAGCACTTGGAGTCTAGCTTAATGAATAAAATAGTAACACAATAAAAAACACAGTCTATTTGCATGTGAAGGAAGTTAGAGCATTTTCAAATGAATTCTAAGTAACACATACAAATACTACTGCAAATATATAATTGAGGAAGGCCATAGAAAGATGATAAACATAAACTCTTTATGAATCTTGAGTTTTCAAAACAGATCCCTATATTAAGTTGAAAAGGACACAGTGACATATAGTAACACATTCAATTGCTAATGAAAATTCCCAACCATTATGAATTCGACCTCATGCTCTATATAGATCATTTACAATATAGGATTCTTTCATCCTCCACTAGGGAATTCAAATTCACTTACTTTGAAACCTTTCCTAATATTAAACATGCCATTAATTACAAAATGACAGCTATACTGCCTTTGAAAAGTCCTAATTCTAATAGGAGTGAAACTCCTAAATATTCTTGAAACAACCTTATCTAAATTTTAATTCTTCCTTTGACAGCTACAATCCCATGTATTCGAAATTTTATGATGTCTCCACCTCTGATGTAATCTTGCTGATAATGACAAAAACTTTCCTAGAAATCAGGAGACAAGTTTCCTGTTTTTTAGCCCTTAACTTCCATTTTCATCTTCAAGCACTTGTGATCATTGATAAATCAGTTTTACATGTTTTATATCTACCAATAATTGCTCTGAATCCTTTAATATTCTACCTGTGTATAAAAACATCTCCGAAATAATGTAAAAGGTTAGGAAATAAGTCTACGCTACGAAAGTATCCTGTTTTCGTAGCACAGTTTGTAGGTCATTTTGAAACTTTTCCTTTTGTCATTTTTTCTCCTATTTTTATTCATTTGAAACTTCACCTGTAATATCCATGCTTCCACCAACAAGATTTAAAGCCCAAAATTATCATTCTTCCCTCCAAAATTCGTATGAAAAAGTACAAAAAAGACATATTCAGGAGTTTCGTAGCGCGCTATGAAACTGTTGTGCAAGCTGATTTTGGCCCAGTCTTCTAAATAGTCTTCAAAATTTTTTGAGTTGGGGATGCTTATACCTTATAAGCGCTGATATTATTTCAAAACATATAACTTGTCTTCAAAAAGATGATTTTCACAAAACTTTATCTTCACCTTAATGAAAGACTGATTTAAAATTTATCATTTTTCTACACTATTACATTACCATATTTCACTATTGCTTTAGCTTTTCTTGAGATATTGTTAGCTGAATCTCCAAGTCTTCAACCTATTTCTTTAACTTTCTATTTTTGTCCCTTAAATGAGTATTTATAACTCTCACAATTTTTTCTTCTTTTATGGCTGCTACAGTCCAAGTGAAAAATTGTTCCTCACTGCTAGGAATTTCTGATCTAGAAACCTTTTCACCTTCCCAAAGGGCTTTTATCCTCTTGAAACTTTCTTTTTCAATAGCATGCTTTCTACCTGTCTTCTTAACCTGGAAATTTCATGATTAGCTGACTTTAACTTTTCCTCCATCTCTTCATAGCTGATTTTTTCCGTTTGTGTTGAAAATACTCTGTTTTTGGCTTTTTCTGATATAGGTGAAGAAAGATCTATTAATTATTCACAAACAATAGGTGCTTCATCAGTTTTCTCCAGCTCAACATTAAGTTTTTGTATCGCCTTTGACTGCCTGGTTACATGATTTCTAGCCTTGAAGACAAATGTTGCATCTTCATCATTGAACCCTAGTTTTTTGGATGGCTTCATCTTTTTCTATTTACCTTCATAAATTTTTATGAAGTCAGCTTGTACTAAAGGAGGCTCTTCTATTTCTATTACTTGCAAGATATCATCTAAGTTACCCTTTAACCTGGACTGTTACTTTTTCCTGAAAACACTGCTTTCCCTTTTAATTTTTTAACTTGACTCCTAGGAAGTCTCTTTTTAACTTGTTTATCAGTTGACTGTTTCTATGCAACTTCTTCAATTTCATCTGACCTTTGTTTTGCAGGTTGAGGATTCTCTACAATGACAATTGATGTCTTTCCTACCTGTTCTTTCACTTGTTTCCTAGGATTTAACTTCACAAACCTTTTTGTCCTTGTCACTACAGGTTTGTTGGATTCTGTTGGTGGAGTTTCTTTTACCTTAGGGTTACTGACTATAGTTTGAGATTCTACTCCAAATCCACATAAAAATAAAAATGATGGCCATTCTCTGTTAATATTTTGGATTTCATTTAATACCATCAATTTGATTAAACCATGGTGAAATAGAGAAGTTTCACACCCTTTAGATTTCATTTGAACCTTCTCTGCCATCTTAGCAATGCTTCTATACAGGAAAAATGGCAACTCTAAGGATATCATACCTGTAAAGTGTAACAAAAGTTTGAAATGGTATGAATAAAATCTATGGTACCTGCCCTCATAAGTAAAATACCTCTAGATATTGAAGAGTAAATTATCATAGCTATCTTGGATGTAGCTCCTGGGAATTGCATTGTTTAAATCCATCTCTATAAATTTTGGCTTTAGAAACACCTTTCATGCCTCCACGTCAAATCTGAAACCCTTAAACCATGTTTATTTCCCTTTAGGAATCTGAGTTACCAATGCTATGGTATCAGGAGTAACTGAAAATTTTAATATTCCAATCTTTGTGTTTGAACTGTTGAAATGTAAGGCATATTCCTTTGTTACCTAACTATGTCCTCCCTGCAGGTTTTCACAAAAATTCATACACCCTGCCTTCTTGAAAGCCTCTAACACTATTTTTTATTTAGCTAAGGCTCCTATGATTTCAGGTTCTGACCTAAGAAATGCCCTGAACTGTGATTCTTTTTCTCCTCTGTCATTCTTTCCTTTGGAAATTTCTGTCTACTTCCTGTAGAATTTAATGATTAGTCTCACTTGAATTCAAAATATCAACCTCGCTTGATGATAGTAGTCAGCCTCGCTTGATAGAAGATGATAAAAGCTTTGGTTTAAGATAAACATAAGCTTAAAACTTGAAACAAATACGTTTAACTGTTTTGCATGAAAAATGGAGTGAATAATGCATGTAGGTCTTTCAAATTTGAACTTGTATTTCATAAATGAGACCTCTATGATTGCAATGATGAGTTTGAATGGTTACACATTTTGTAGATGACCCCTAACTGACTCCTAATGATGAAAAACTAACAGATTCTGACAAATTTGATGTTTTGACATGACTTCCCTACAAATCTGCACTTTCGTAGTGCGCTTAGTGAAATTTCGGTGATATGTGCTATGAAAGTAGCAGCGCTTTTGTAGCACAAAACTGGTTTTTTCAACTGGCTGCACTCCTAAATTGTAGTTTCATGGCTTATTGCAGAAGATTTTTTTTAAAGGTTAAAAACATGACTTATAAATGGATGATGGGAACTTTAAAGCATGGAATGAGACTTAAAGACATTATTTGGAAATGAAAATGACATTTTGAGACTTCTAACCTATCACTTACCCAATTCATAAATGAAATGACTCAAGACCTATTGAAACCATGACTAGAACAAGGTAAACATTCAGAGTTTAGGAAAAAAAAATTTATGGTGATAAGAGTGGCTCCACTTGGGATAGTGTGTCCCTATGGTACACTAAGAACTCGTAGTTCTAGTGCTGCTATCCAATTTTTGACAAAAATAGAAAAAATTTTATTTGAGTTGACAAGCATCTTCTTCAAACTCTAATGTACTTCACCTCGAGCTCAAGCTCTCTAATTCATATTGTCATTATTAGCAATAAAACTAACAAATATGAAATATGTACAATGTCATGAGTGATTGATAAAACTTCAACAAGTATAATGCTTTAGGAACCTGCCATTAACAGGTCGTCCAGCATATGATCTTTCATCAATTTCCTACAATGTATAAGTGTTGTTCCTAGGAAAATTAGCTATCTTAAAAGGACCCTTCCATAAATTATCAAACTTACCATGTTTTCCTTTTTCCTCAATTTTGGCCTCCAATTTCAGCACATTGTCTTGTATTTGAAAATTGTCTTCTTTTATATTCTTTTCAAATCTACTTTTAATTATGTTTTGAACATGCTAATAGCTGTCATAAAATTCATTTATCTTTTCCTGCAAAGCTACCAACTGATTAATCCTCCTCTGAATGGCATTTGGTTTCTCTTCAAGTCCTTTAATTAATTTCATAACAAGTACCCCAAGTGATGTCGGAAAACAACTTCAGCACCATAAACCAATTCATATGGTGAGGTACCAATTGACCTCTTTGTACATATTCTATCAGCCCATAAGGCATATTTAAGTCTCAGATGCTATGCTTTCTTGTTCTCCTGCAATACCTTTTTAATGATTCTTACAATGATCTTATTTGATGATTTAGCAAGACCATTTCCTTGCGGATATTATGCTCTAGAATGTCTAAGAGTGATATGGTATTGATGAAAGAAATTGATCATTCTCTTAGACTTGAATTCTTGAGAATTATCTGTTATAATCTTCATGGGGCAACCAAATCTAGACAAGTTATTATTCTCTAGAAAAGAAATAATTACAGAATCATTAGCTTGCCTTGTTGGGATCGCCTCTATCCATTTGGTGAAGTAATCTGTTTCTGTGAGAATCCAGCGATGCTATCCTGATGATGATGGATGCATCTCTCCAATAAAATCTAATCCCCACTGTTGAAAAGGTGCTTCCACATAGATAGGAACTAAAGGTAAAGGTACAAGATTTCTTCTTCCTTCAAAAATTTGGCATTCATGGCATGCAACAATTATTTTGTAAATGTATTTAAACATTGTTGGCCAAAACTATCCCGCTCTTAGAATTTTATTTGTTGTAGCCTTCCAATAATGGTGACCTCTGCAATCCCCTTTATGGAAATATTCAATTAATTTATCATCTTATTCATCCAACAAACAATTCAACAATATTGCACCTATATCCTTCCAAAATAGATTTCTATCAAATATAAAATATCTTAAATATTTTAGCTTAACAAACCTTGCTTTGGAATTTGTTAGATGAGCGAGAGCTTTGTGATGTTGTAGAACAAAAATCACCTCTTTATACCAATCTGAAGTAATATATTTCTCATCAATAGGGACTAATTCCTCCTCATCATCAGAAATTTCTCATATTTCTGCAGTCGTATTTATATAAAGACAATCCAAGTTTGATTGTGCCATTAACTTTGCCAAGCCTTGTCCCTTCACTAAGTGGGTTGTTTTAATGTCTATATCATATTCCAACAATTTAGCGATCCATTTCCCCCTCTTACCATCAGGATTGAATTGAGTTAAGATGTCTTTTACTACAGTATTTGGAAAAAATGCCACAATGTGAGAATGCAGAATGTAAATTCTGAAATCTTTGATAACCTTCACCAAAGCATAGGCCTAATTTTCTAGAATATTATACTTCAGCTTAGCATTTTATAATGTTATACTGAAGAAAGAAATAGGTTTTTCAGTACCTTTCTTTCTTTTTTGTAGCAAAACTCCGGCAATTGTATTTTTTGAAACAAATGTAAAAACAAGAAATTCTTTGGAAAAATCTGTGTTAGCCACCTATAAAATTTGTTATATCAAAAGGTGGCTAAAATATTTTTGGAGCCTTCAAGAAATAATTTTTATTGCTGAAAAATGTTATCTCTTGAAGACTCATTGAGATATCATGCCTGTTGTTTAAATCTTCAGTGCTGTTTCCATTTTAAACACTGAAATTCTGCTTATTTCATAGAGAAAAGACTGCTGCAAAACACCATTTTTCCCTCCATTCCACTTCAAACTAACCTTCATTCTTACCCTTTCATTCCCTATGGAATTCCTCTATTTTTCCATTTTTCCCCTTTCCCTTCATAAGATCCTCTTTACAAAGTTTAAAACTCATTTTAAAACTTTATCGAAAAAAATTTGAAAAATTTCATAAAAAACAAGTGTTTTGACTATAGGCTTGAGCCCCTTTGGGCTAAATCCTAACCACTTCCCCACATGTGCCCGTGCCCTATAACCAGGCGCTATACTTATGAAGCGCTTATCGCAATCGAGATTTTCCATCGAACGCAAGTATTTTTTCTTTATTGAGACCTTTGATGCGATTGGCCCTTTATTACATAGCCCCGATACTATCACTTTTTCATATAACCACAAAGCCCGCATCCGGTGCTTAAACCTTGTGAATAACCCATCTCTGATGCATATTTCCCTTTGTTAATTCAAAAAACCCACTTTTCCTAAGTTTTGGTTTAAACCCGCCGAAGCAATGTTTTTTAATGAAAATGGGTAGATTGAAAAGCCCCACGCCATTGTTCCAATGCGATTGAGCCCCGTTGTATAAACCCGCGCCCTTTAATTTTATTCATATAAACCTACGCCCGAGACCAAGAGTTAAAGTCCCGAAGCGCTAATCACATCAGAGAAATTTAAATGGGTATATTGAAAAGCCCGATCCAAAGTTTTGATCCCGATTGGCCCTTTCTACATATAAATCCCTGGGCCTATTACTTTCCATATAAACCAATGTCCCCGTAGATGGGTGCCAAGCCATTTCATACATATAATCTTCCCCGAGCCATAAAAAACCTTTGCATTTCATAAAATTTAGGTTTTTATAAAGTATTAAAGGGTTTCCGCCGGTGTATGTTTTGAAACCATATCCATCGTTGATATTAAGCTGATAAAGCGGCCCACGCAATATGACAACGCAAGTTTTTATCGGGCACATTTTGTTACCCCCCCCCCTCTAATTGGCATCCCCTGATTCATTCTCCGTCATCGATTTGATCTATAGGTTGATGACCCACAATCAATCGCTTTCATGCTTCCATGTTCTTTTCCCCGTCAATGATGATAGCTTCGATTTCATCTGGGTCGTCCACGTGTCCGGATCGGATGGTACAGATTGCATCTCCTGACTTTGGTTTAAAAATCATATACCCACTTCATAATGTTTTATGCCAAATCCTGGCCGTTGATATCTGCAGTTCAATAGTCCTTATTCACCCTTTCTCCGCCTGTATATTATTTCATTCCACCCACATATCACATCTCAGCCGTTGATTCGTTTCATCTAACGACTCATATTAACCTCGACAGGCCTGTGTCATGTGGGTCTTTCCTTCCTTAGTTTTTAATCTCAATTGTCCAATCCTAGATCCAATGGCTCAGATTGAAACTTCCTTTCCTATTTCTTCCCTCGCATCTATCCAATATCGCACTTGTTCCCCACCGTTAGATCTGAGGCTTCAGATTCAACTGTCGATGCATGTTTTCACGTAATTTCAAGCATGAAGGTTAATATCCCAAAATCACATGATATAAGCTGTATTTAAAATCCATGTGTCAACCTCTGATGAATATCACGTCCAAAAAGCTAATACTGCTTTCTTGCCCTTCTATCGCGCAAAACCCGTGGTTTTCCTTCCCAAAACCACCCATCCCCTTTTGCACTATATTATATCACGTTCCTCCTCGACCATTGATCTCTACTGATCAACGTTCCCAAATCACTTTCGTTTTACAATTATCGCCCTCTGCCTCTTCCAAATGGTTTTAAACGTGAAAATATCTGTCGTTGATCTCGTGGTCGATCTCATCCGACGACCCACGATCATCCCGAAACCCCAATTTCAATTCTTATGCATTTTACCCCTGTGTTGAAGCCTAGAAAATCGCTGCTTCAAACATTGGGGAAAACAACCCGGTCGGGAGCTTAGGACAACTCCTTATCCATTTGGTATGGTGGCTCCAACTAGATTGAAAGGACTAGTTTCCTTATAACTAATGGGTTGGTGATGGGTTGATTTGGATGAGTGAAAATGGGACTAAATAACTTTAGTAAATTATTCTAATTTAATCTAAATACTGATAAATAAATTCTAAAATTAACCTGGGTATCATATGTGAATACAACTTAAAATTATTCCAATTTAACAATAACCATAAAAATGTATTATCGTTTAATTGAAATGTGCAGAAACAAATAAAGATAACTCTGTTTAAGAAATTAAACAGAGTTATATTAGCATATTGTATTCATCATTCTATATCATCTACATACACTTATGAAAGATAACATTTCAATTATACTCAAAAATGATATATAAAGAAACGTTGTGAAAAACAAATATATATAAATGATAGCAAATTTTAAAGCGAATATCATATGACAAAAGAAATCAACAGTGAATAGATAAAAATACCTTATCCATCTTGAAAGCTTTCAAATGAAATTTGATACTCTAATCCAGTAATTTCGATGCAAAATCAAATCCAAGGTATAGAAATGCAACACTTTAAATATAATTCCGCATAAAATCACCAGATGTGATCCTTCATAAAATATAAGAGGCAGTGGAGTATAGAAATGTAATCTCCAAGTCCAAAAATATTACAACTCAGGACCCCTTCTCCAATGCATGAGAGGGGTTTAAATATGACATTACATGAAAACATAATCCTACTACTACTGCTACAATCTATCAATTTAAAAACAGAAATGCTATCTTTTGTGGAACTGATTCATTGATTTTCTTTCTCGCTCAATGTAACCAGGTGGAAAATTTTCAACATTTCCTAGACCTCTGACGGATGACTCATCTTGGAATGTAATTCTCCAGCATATGTGGCATCGGAGAATTCTGGAATCAAACAATCAATAGCATTTGATAGGCATTTAATAGCTGATTGTTGATTGAGTGGCTTAATCAGATAGGTCGACATATTTTCCCAAGATATTGTTTGAAGCTTATTGATCTGTTGATTTTTATTCATTATTTCTACTTTCCATCTGCGACCAATTTCTTTGACTTTAAGTAAATTGCCTGGAACACAATTTGAAATGAGATTAATTGCATACAAGCTGTTATTGATAAACTGTGTTATATTACCCATCATGCTTCTAGATCTTGATATAGCTCTCTCAGCTTTCATTAACTGTTGTTCCCACTCTGTAAACAGGATTTCCTTATGTCTCTCTTCTATTTTAGGAAGATCATCTTTTCTTCCTCTTTCTGTATCTTGCCAAGTAAGAAATTCAGAAATAATTTCATCGGCATCATCAATCTATTGCCTAAGAGTAACTATGCCCTGTATCAAAGATGATGTGATATCAATAAATGGATCTGTTTGAGTTAGTTTTGTACAAAAATTATTTAACTGCTGAGACAGCAGTTTATTGGCTTCAAGAGCTTCTGCTTTAAATTCATTTAATTTCGGAAAATCCTTGAACTTATCTAGAGTTGTTTGAAATTATTTTTCTTGTATAATCTTTGTATCTTGCTCATTTTGCAACAAATTCTGTAGCTTGGAAATTTCTTGATTCAACTGTTGTTGTTTGCTTAAAGCCTGTTCATCAACTTTCTTCTTTTCTGTGGCAATTTGTTCTTCTATCTCTTTAGGTCTAAGCTCTTGATCTTGTAATTGATGTTCCAATTGAGCAATCTTCTGCTGATTTTCATTAGCTTGTTCTTCAAGTAAAGCTATATGGAGATCTTGTTGGGTTATTAACTGAGAAACCTCCACAGCTTTATCTATTGTCGCAGCACTGTATGCTCCTGCATATTGGGATAACTTAGTGAGATCCTCAGATGGATTCACTTCAGCATTCTTGTAAACAATACTCATGAATTCCTCCTGTGAAGCAAAAATTGTGTCCTGATCCATTTTCCTTCTTTTTCTCTATTTTTTAACAATAGCCTTATGTTTAGGGCTGTAGAATACATCCAAGGGAGGGATCTACTCAATTTTCAACACAATTTTTCCTTTAGGATGTTCAGGAATGATTTCAGCATCTTGATCTTCTGGATTTTTCTCTTCAGGATTATCCTGCAGTCCTAATTGATGAGAAAATTGATTATATTGTTTCAACAATTGTGAGGAAACATTAGGATCAAAAGAGTCTACTACTTTCTCAGTAGTTTTGTTTCCTTCAAGTTTTGTATCTGATTTCTCCATATTCCCTTCTTGTTCATTAGTTTTGTTGTCTGAACCTTCCTTTTGAATATGCACATTAGTATCAGTACTTGTGCATTCTTTCTCTATTTGAGCTGTGGATTGCTGATCAGTATTTTCATCGGGTTTTCCATCAGTGATTTCTTTCTAAATATGTACAATCAAATAATTTATTGTTTCTTCTTTTTGAATCTATATAATGGGCTGGCCAGTAGGTGACTGCGTAATGGCCTTACTGGTAGATGTTTCTCCTGCTGTTTTTCCAGATGTATCCTCTGTTTCTGACCCTTGTATAGGAACTCTCAATTGGTATAGAGGAACTTTCAACAATCTTTGACTTCTAAACAACATAAATTTATTCATTTCTTCTTTCTGGAATTTGGACTTGGCCAAATTATAAACTTGAGAAAAGTCATTTAATGAAACAAACAAATCATCAAATTCATCTGGTTCATGTTCGAACCGAGCAATCAAAACTGAAGAAGTAACATTACAAGCTATCTTTTGAGGACCATACTGTCTCCCCGGGATTGTTGCCAATTTAAAACCCTTTATTTTGGAGACTTCTTGTTTTGCATGCTTTAATTCATTCAAAGTAAAATGTCCACAATTGAATGGAAACGAAGGCCACATTCTTTTCTTACTATTGCTCAGAGATATGGACATTCCTTCAACTGTCAATTGATAGGAGATTTCCTGGGCTAGAAGTTTATCTGGAACAAAAAGAGGGAGAACATGGGGTTCCACAATACTCCCGAAAATCCTGACATACGTGAATTTTTCTTCTCCAAACCAATCTCCTATTGAGGATAAGTCAGCTTTGGCTTTGTCAGAGAATCTAGGGGGAAATAGATTGAAAATGGTTTGAAGGATTGGAATAAGGAAACCATGACATATTTTATACACATGATCTTTGAAATGAACTTTCCAAAGGATTTTATGGTATATATGAATCGGAGTAGGATCTTTAGAAGTCCATTTCCATCCTAACAAGGGAAACTCAGAATTGAAACGAAGGACGTCTAGAATATAAGCACAAAAGAAAAAGGGTGTGGTATTTCCAACGATTTTATCTTGTCTGTATTTGAGTATCCTATTAGCTATCCTATCAGAAAGAATAATAGCCCAGTCCATAATTTTTGAATTGACAACAGCTAGGATTAAAGGAACCATTTGTATAGAAAACATAGCAGAATTGTAATTGCAAAATAATCTACACATCATAGCAGCGGCATAGCAGTATGGGGGTGAAAGAGAGCCTACTGAATACATACCGGATGATTCATTTTTTTGCTTTTCAGGATTTTTCCTCCATTCTTTGATAGGTTCAGATTGAACTTTATTACTATTAGCATACCCTTTGACAAATTCTTTATTATAGACCTTCTGCAGATCAAGGAGATGATACATTGATTTGAGGTATTCTTTTTTGAATGATCCAAAAGATGCTCCAGAAGCTGAAATAAACATTTTGTCCTTAATTTCTACACTATCGATGACCCATCGAATCACATCATAATAAGGAATGATGTTTGCTCTGGCTGCAATTCGATGTAGGAATGAATTCGCAAGTGTTATTTCAGTAATCTCAGAGTCGGAATCTAAGTTATCTTCATCTGGAACTGATACCTTTGCTATTGTGACTTTAGGGTTTTCACTCTCAATCAGATTATAAACTCCTTCCCATGTCATTTTTCCTAGCCCTTGACATGATGTGTCTGTAACTAGGTTCATCTTTACTGGTTTTTCCTTCGAGACTGTAGGACTCTCAACAAACTTAGCGGCAACAACAGTCTTCATTCTCCTTGTTCTCTTCGACATTTCTGTGTCTGATATTGTTTCCCTTGGTCTGTGAATGAAAGGATTTGACGTTCTTTGATTCTGCAAAGCAATAAGCTCTCAGTCGTGATAAACAAGAAATTGAAAAGAACGATTATAAAATTATGGTTTCATGATTATTTATTGAATCCATGTAACACTTAAATATTTTTTTTGGGTCACACTCACGTATTCAAAACAGAATCTTAAACCAATAATCATTTGATTTGTTATTGAATGCTGAACGTACAATTGGAGATTTGGCGCTTGTGAAATATTATAAAGTTACCTATTTTGAATTCCTCCAATGTGATGAATGTAGTATATTAAATATCAATCACATCAGAAGTATTCAAAATGGTACAAAGATATCACAATACAGATTTCTCCGATTTCCGATTAGATGGTGGTATATCGCATTGGAGAGTTTCAATCTAAAATAATTATCAATGGTTTTCTTCGATTTCCGATTGCAATATGGTGGGGTCTACCATATAGATATTCTTCTCATTTAAGAAAAACAAATGTTTATTTCATTTTGAAAAGTGTTTTATAATAAAGCGCATCACATCAGGGAATTTTCAATTGACCAAAAAGAATTTATTAAAAGTGCCCCGATCACGCGATTGCAATTGATCGCATCGCATCAGAGATATGTGAATGAATAACTTAAATCCTTTGCGATTGGAGATTTTTGATTGGACTAATCGCATCGGAGATTTTGAACATGTATGTAAAACTTTTCTCAAATATTTTTCCGATTTCCGATTTCCGATTACTGTTCATGGGACTTTTGCAATTGATTTATTTTCTATAATAAAGTCTTTTATATTTGATCGGATCAGAAGTTTTTTAATGTTGTATTTGTTTGTACACACTTGGTAACAAAGATATGCAATGAGTCATTCAAAACAATGAATCTTGATTTCTAAGTATTTTATTCCTATATTAAAAGAAGAAAAAATGGACCCTATTTCTAAATGAATTTTATTCTAAAATTTTGGAAAAAGGGAGGGTTGTTGTACAGTACAACACCCTGCTAAAGGAAATTTCATCTATTTCCTTTATTTCTCTCCTGAATTTCCAATAATGTGACCATTTTCATTATATATTCCTTCCTATTAATCTTGACCGTCGATCTCTGTAGATCGATGGATCTGACTTAATTCTTCCCTCTCTTTCCTCTTTGACCTCCCACGCATGATCTACACCATTGGATGTTTCCATCCAACGACCATGCTCCTCACCACGACCTCCAAAGAAGTTTTACACAATAATGCAGGATTTCTTAATTGTTTCTTGCATTTTGCAGGTTTTATATGATTTTTCCATTATATTGAAGGAAAACTAAAGGTCGGGGATGACGATCCCCCATGCCTTTGTGCATACGGAAATATCATTCCACAGGGTCCAAAATTCATGTTTCGTCGATGCTTCATGGGCATTGATGCCATATGGGCCTTTTATAAACCTGCACATCAACAAGGCATAGAGAATTAAAATCAAACAAAAGAGTATCAGTGTTGAAGACCTTTTCCACAGCAGAACTAAAGGATTGAATATTAATTCCATAGTTTAATGAATCATAGCTAACATTGACTATCAAACACCTAATCCATTAAATTAAACATAGTTAAAGACAAATCAAAATAATTATTAGTCAGAAAGAGCCTCCACTGGCACATCACAGGCTAATTGATTCCTATTAGCTACCCAATGACACCTGTAGCCTCAAAGCATTCAAAAGAGGCCGAGTTATGATCAAGAAAGAAGATATTTTCCTTAGCGCAACTGAATAGTTAATTCTGATAGAAGAAATTAATACAAAAAATATCAACAGAGTCATTACATCCTGAAACAGAGCCTTAAAGTCAACAAAATCTCCCACCGAGCTTAAACTCTTAAATGCAAAACAATTAATACATACAAACATCTATATACATCTCCATCGAGCCCCTCAAAGGTTGAGAAGTATTAAGTCTATATTAATTGACCTTGAAGATATTTTATCAGATCCCACCTCCTCATTCCTTCTATAAATACTCCTGTAGAATATGATAAAATGTTGGTTGCAGAACTTTGCAATATACTTGTGCTTGAAACTTATAATTGTAAATAGTGTTCAAAGGCTCTTGAAGCTTTGTTTATGATATAATAGTTAGGCTGAGAAGTCAATATGATTGCTGAACTGAAACATTGGACTTGAAGATTGTAATTGGTATGAAGCATCAATACAAGCTAATTTATGAGATCCTGGTCTATGTTGATGGTGATGTTATTTCTTATTGTAAATTGTTATTTTATTTATGTTTTCACTTTTTCCATCCTCTCTGATAAAGAAAAAAAAGCATAGAGTTAGGATTTACTGTATATCAGTACCCTTCTCTGACGAATAAGCTTTATTTACATGTTTTCTTCCAAATTGCGTTGTTTAGAAATGATTTAATTCAGTTTAAGTGGTTAGGATTGTCGACGTTCCCTCGTCCTACTGTCTAGGCTAATTGTTATTCTTGAATGCTATTTTCAGTTTATGTTAAGTAGAGATGAACTAAGGAAGTTATGGTGAGCCTTGTCCTTTTGCTTTATCCCCAAAAAATATTTGAAATTTTCCCTAAGAATGTTTTTAAAGTAGGCTAGGTGCAAAGTCCTTACCTGATCTTAGACTATTCTTTCTTATCATATGTGTCTCCCTTTGTGTTTAAAATGATTTTCTATTGAAAGTGTATCAAAAGCTAGCTAGTTTCAAAGTACTTATAAGATCTTATATTAATTTTATGTCTTTCTTAAGTGTATGCCAAAAGCAGGATAATTTCAAAGTACTTACCTGATCTTAGGTTGCTCTTTGTTCTTCATTTGTTTAAATTCCCCTTCTTGATGTATCACTTCATTCTATAAAATCAAATTTAAAGAGATCCTTAGACATAGTTGACTTGCCCCATGGATCACTCTTGAACCTTGTTTCAATTAAACCTTATTATGACTCCATAGCCCAATGGACTAAAAACCCATGTTATATCTATATTTTTAGCCAAAGCTTGTTCTGATTGCTTGCAACTTCACACCTTTGAAACTCTTTCCATTTCAAAACTTTCCACTCAAATAATAATCATGCTCAACCATCCAAAACAAAAAAAAACTGTCGGACTTCATAACTAGCCTAATATCATTACCCAAAAGATTTTAAAGATAAATCCATATTTGCACTTATTGGACAGATTCCTCTCCGGATTCAGGAGGGCTAGATCCTAGAATCCCAGAGTGGTTGAAATAGTGTTCTCTCTACAGTTGGACTTTGCCAATCTTTCTAATTACAGGGAGCTAACATATTCTAGCGACTCCATGGGGGAATTCTGAGTTGAATGACAGTTTAAGTACACCATAGGCCTCAGAAAACCCTTGATTCAAGAAACATGGTGTAGTGAGTAAAATCAGCCCTCTTCAAGCACTACTAAGAAAATGGTAATGATGATGAAACTTGTTTGAATCAGTGACAAACTACGAAAAACCCTAGGATTCTCGTAAGAGTTTATCTAACCTTGAAACATTAGCTATCTTAGCCATAAGAGAAAACTGTCTTTGTCTCATAACCATAGCTAAGTTTTG
Source organism: Pinus albicaulis (assembly GCA_034641835.2). Classification (NCBI taxonomy): domain Eukaryota; kingdom Viridiplantae; phylum Streptophyta; class Pinopsida; order Pinales; family Pinaceae; genus Pinus; species Pinus albicaulis. The sequence continues at coordinate 863,752,539 of CM076580.1, forward strand.
AAACAGATTTAGGACACCCTTAACAACCAATAGGACTGAAAAATAACTCATAAAACACAAAAATATTTCAGATTGGTATTTAATAAACATGGTGGTGGACCATAAAACCTTTTACCTCCAAAAGAGATAAAAACTTCCACTTGGAGACTACACAATCCTTAATAGACCTTAAGACTCCACTGGGAAGAACCATTACCATTATAACATCATTAAAACTCAGTTAGAGGATTGTAGGATTAAAATTTGCGTAAAATAGACCAGTTAACCTTTCAAAGATTGTCATATCTGGTTAAATTGTTCTTGTTTAAAAACACATCATAGTGGCTCCTAGGAAGATTCATACTAGAGCCTACCCTGACCCAAACCCACCTGAGATAGTTGATAACCTAGAAAGTATCCTTAGGAAGTCTCCTAAGATAAATTTTTCAACTGTTTTCATATCACCCTTGAGAGCTAATTCAGTTCCTGCAAATCTTGCAGCTCTACAATGATCACAAGTAGACTTAAGAAATCCATTTAGGACTAGGTCTCTTGATGATTTAGATTAGCTAGATTCCGAGTCTTCACTTTCATCCCCTGAAACAAGTGAACATCCTGGTAGGAGAGAAACAACACCACCTAATTTACATTTCCTTCACAATTTAGGTGTCTCTCATCCAAGATTAGCTCAGAAATCTATTCCTAGTCCATCAACATCTGTTCCTCCTACATCCACTGTTCAAACCACTCCACTTCAACCCACTTTTTCTCTTGTTAATCCACCTCTTCTAAATCCACCTCCACCCTATATCATGGCAGCATGGTATGCCACCTTAGTCCTTCTTATACCATTAGTCAATCTTCCACAGGACTATCAGTCCAAAATACCATTATATGATGCTAGTAATGCTACTACTGCATCACAACATGTGGATAAGATGAATGACTACTTTGACAGAAATGAAATTGATGATGAATCTATCAAACTAAGACTATTTGCTCAAATTTTTGGGGGAGAAGTAAGAAAATGGTTTAAAGGCTTAGCCCCCCATAGTATCAATGATATCCAAGCCTTCCATTAGACATTATTAAACAAATGGGAAGTAAAAAAGAATCCTCTCCAAATACTTTATGATTACAAGAACCTCCACAGAAACACTGGGGAAAGTGTACAATCTTACTGCAATATATTTAATAGTGTGTATAATGCACTTCCCCCATATTTAAAACCTCCACAAGGCTCAGCGTTAAACAAGTTTCCTGAAGGGTTTGACCCTAAAATGGCCTATCAAATGAGAGAAAGAGATCCTCTAACCCTTGAAAATATGCAAAAAGGGGATCTTGCTGTGGAAGTTAACTTGATGGAGAAAAGAGCAAGAATGAAAAATGAAAAGAGTGTGTCCTTTAGAGAGGAATCCACACCTTCCACATCTAGCTCAAAGATGGAAAGAATGATGGAGGAGATTATGAAGAAAATGAGCCTCCTTGAGAGAGTGCAAGCGAGTCAGAACCAAGTTGCTCCTCAAAACAGAAACCAAAACCAGAATCAAAATTTCAGAAGAAACCAACCTCCAAACAGACCCAGGGAAGATGATCAATAGATCACTCCTCCCTTTCATCAAAACTATGTGAGTGAGGTTGAGGAAACAGATGAGAAAATAGAGGAAGATGATATCAGCATGCTAGGAGTAGATAATGATGACTTTGAGGTTCATTATGATAGAAAACAAGGTCTTTACACACCCTATGATGACAAAAGATATGATGATGAAAAATATTATCAAGACATGGATAATGTCATCATAGAATCTCAAAGGGAATATGACCTTAGAAGTAAAACCAATCAAAAAACTCCCAACACCAAAACCTCTAACAAATCTTCACAAAACAGTACTGTAAACAAACCCAAAATTGTAAAACAAAAGGACAAAATAGTGGTTGTTAATTCTGATAAAGGTAAAGAGAAAGGCACTCAAAGTAATGCAAAATAGAGTGCATACCTTAGCAGTACTAACACTTCAACTAGTACTCCTGTTAAAACCATTTTGTCAAATGTAAATAGAGCAATTCAGCAAACGTATTTTGCTGACAGAATGGCAGCTAATAAGGATGAGACAAGCACTTCAAAGAATCAAATCCCTTTTAGTTTAGAGCAAGAAATTTCAAAAATTAAAATCTCTATTCCTCTCTTTGAACTAGCTGCCCAAAATGTATAGAGGACTCAAATTTTGAAGGCTTTAAACATAGAAGAGAATAATGACACAGCCAATCTTATCGATGACCAACCAGAGCTCATTTTTGGTCCAAATATTGAAGGTAGATATCAAGAGGGACATGTTCCTCCTTTTTATGTAAGTTTAAACATTCATGACAAAAAATTTCATAACACTATGCATGATTCCGGGGCCTCTCATAATTTAATTCCCAAAGCCATGATGGAGAGCCTAGGTCTAGAAATCACCAGACCTTATAAATACCTTTACTCCTTTAACTCAAGTAGAGTAAAGTGTCTAGGATTAATTAAAGATCTCTGCATTAACTTAGCACAGATTCCAACCAAATGTTTGGTTATGGATATTGTTGTGGCTGATGTGCCCCCAAAGTATGGAATGTTGTTATCAAGATCTTGGGGGGCTAAGTTACAAGGGACTATGCATATGGACATGACATATGTGACCATCCATGTTTTCAATCAGACAAGAAGACTTTATAGAGAGTCCCATATGAAATATAAGGTTACAAGCTAAGACAAACCACAAAACTCTCCTCTATATTTTGTAAATACAGGCCTCGTTTCATTTATCCTGTTCAACGATGAAACATTCAGTGAACAAGTCACTTTAACTGAATTAATGGCCAATAGAGAGGAAGAGGTAAGCACCACAGAAGTGTTCAAGTAGTTTACTGCATTCAAACACTTTAGCAAACCAAACACAGGTCTTGAACTACAAATCCTGCATCCATTGCTTTTTAACCTTGAGAGTCAACAAAGCAACCCTCAATACAGTGGAAAACCTGAGGAGTTAAAAAAAATTCAGCTAACTGTTGATACTCATGAACAATCAAAAAGCATGTTAGTTGAAGAGGAGAGTAATCAAACGAAGGAACCTGAAACTAGTCCTCTATGGATTATGTGCTTTGATGGGTCCTGCACTAGAAGAAACGATGGTGCAGGTGTCTGGATTCATAACACTGAAAACAACCACACAGAAATCATTTCCTGTATATTGAACTTCCAGTGTTCGAATAACATAGCGGAATATGAATCCCTGCTTTTAGGCTTACATTTTTTGAAAAAGTTAGGAGCCAAAAGAATTAAAGTGCATGGGGATTCATAACTAATCATTAGACAAGTCAATGGGGAATACAACGCTAATCACCCTAGACTTAGGGCCTATCAAAATGATGTCATGAACCTTTTGAAATATTTTGAGAATTCCCAGTTAATTTTTGTCCCAAGAAAAAGAAATAACGTGGCCCATAGCTTAGCTTTCGTGGCTATAACATGCTTAATGCCATACAAAATGAAAGAATGCACAACTCAGATTAAATTCAGACTAGTCGTTCCTGATAATGAAAAGTATTGGAAAGTGTTCGATGGAGAGAAACAAATAGAAGACTTCATGCAATTTAGAAATGAATTTGAACTACACAGCTAAGATTCAGATTATGAAACAGACTGCAATAGTGACGAAATTTTTCTTAGTGAAGAAGAACAGTCTTCTAAGCTTGCTAATGTTAATATTTTTTCTATCAAACTTGAAAACACAACAGAAATGATTGTAGTGATAGAAACAGAGGACTTAGAAACCTTGCAGTCTAAAGATCACATTTTGCCAAAGGGTCTGTACCCTTTAGAAGAGTTTTTTGATTTCAACGATGTGGCTAAGAAGCCAAAACTGGAGCCTGTAGAGACTGAAGTTGAGGAGTGCAATATAGGTAGTAAACTGAAACCAATGATGATTAAACTCTCTAATACTTTACCAGCTCACATTAAACTCAAATACATAGAGCTATTCAAAGAATTTTATGATTTTTTTGCGCGGAGTTACGAATATCTTAAATCCTATGACAATGAAATAATATAGCACAAAATTCCTCTTAAGGAAAACCAAAAGCCATTCAAACAAAAGCTGTACAGAATAAACCCTGTTCAGCTGCCTTTGGTCGAGAAGGAAATCAAGAAAATGTATGAAGTTGGTATTATTGTCCCTATTAGATATTCTGAGTGGGTGTCTAATTTGGTGTCAGTTAGGAAGAAAACAGGAGAGATCAGGCTTTATATAGACTTTAGAGACTTAAATAAAGCCTCATTAAAAGACAACTACCCTTTACCTAAGATGGACCAGATTTTACAAAGGGTAGTTAGTTCCAGAAGAATTTCTTTGCTTGATGGCTACTCAGGGTATAATCAAATTTTAGTCCACCCTGATGATCAATTAAAGACATCTTTTACTACACCATGGGGCACTTTCATGTATATGAAAATGCCCTTTGGTCTAATGAATGCTGGTGCAACTTTTCAGAGAGCCATGGAGATAGCATTCTCAGAAGAATTAGGCTACTTCATCATTATTTACTTGGATGATGTCACTATGTTTTCAAAGACAGATGAAGAGCACTTAGGACATTTGAGGAAAGTATTCGAGAAACCCAGAAAATTTGGGATATCTTTAAACCCTAAGAAAACACTTTTTGGGCTCCAAGAAGGTAAGCTTCTTGGGAACATTATTTTAGAAGAGGGTGTAGAGATAGATCCAAAGAGGATTAAGGCCATGTTGCAGATCTCTCATCCTTGAAACATCAAGTAATTGCAATATTTCATTGAAAAGATTAATTTCCTAAGAAGGTTCATGCCCAACTTGGCTAAGCTCCTTAGAAATATTACAAACATGATGAAGAAGGAGCAAGGGGTAAAATGGACCTTGGAAGCAAAGAAGTCCTTTGAGCTAGTGAAACAAGCATTAACCAAAACACTGGTTCTAATCAGTCTTGATTTTTCAAAAGATTTTTATATTTTTTCATTTGCATCAAAACATACAATAGATGTTGTCCTTTTACAGAAAAATCCACAAGGACAAGAGCAACCTATTGCATTATTTAGCAAGGCATTGAGAGATGCTCCTTTGAAGTATAAAATTATGGAAAAGCAAGCCTTTGCATTGGTTAAGGCTTTAAAAGACTTTAGAGTATATATCTTGCACTCACACATCATTGCCTTTGTCCCAAATTTAGTTGTGAAAGGCATTCTAACACAGGACCCAAATGGTAAGAGAGTTAAGTGGATAGCTCTTATTCTTGAATATGATTTAGAAATCAAGCCCACTAAACTCATCAAAGGCCAAGGTCTAGCTAGATTAATGACTGAATCCAATTTTGAAGTTCTTGATATTAATATGATAAATGCTTTGGATGATCAAGAGGAAATATCAACTCCCATTGTTGAAGAACATTTTATGAATTCCTCTTGGTATGCTAATATTCTTCATGTTTTGCTTAATTTGAATACACCTCCTGGTTTATCAAAAAAAAAGGCGAGGTTTCTAAAGTTAAAAGTTGTAAACTATTGCATTATAGATAGATGTTTTTATTGGAGAAATGTAGGTGGGATATTTCTTAAATGTTTGCCTGAGTTTGATGCAGATAAGGTTAAGCACGAGTTCCATGAAGGAGAGTGTGGAGGCCACCTAAACTGGAAGACAACAACCAACAAAATATTAAGGGCTGGTTACTATTGGCCTACTCTCTTTCTTGATGTACATAAGATGATAATTTCCTGTCATAAATGTCAACTTTTTGAAGGCAAAAGGAAGCTGCTACCCTTACCTCTGCATCCAATCACTGTTGAGACTCCATTTCAATAGTGGGGACTTGAATTCATAGGAGAAATCCATCCACCATACTCTACCCAACATAGATGGATTATCACTGCCACAGACTACTTCACCAAATGGATAGAAGCCATCCCTTGTAGGCAAGCCAATGATTCTGTTATTATAAAATTCATGGAGACTAATATTCTCTCTAGATTTGACTATCCTACCAAGATCATCACTGATAATGCAGCAACATTTGGATCCAAGAAGATGGTTGATTTTTGTCACAAATATCAGATTACATTGGGTCATTCCATGGCCTATTACCCTCAAGGTAATGGACTTGCAGAATCCTCAAACAAGAGTTTGGTGAACACAATCAAGAAGCTGTTGGAGGACAACAAGAAGTCTTGTCACACAAAGCTTGTGCATGCATTTTGGGTTGACAGATTGAATTTGAAGAAATCTATTGGTATGTCACCCGTATGTCACCCTACCAGCTTATGTATGGCATAGATGCAATTTTTCCAACCAGTCTTGGTGTGCTAGTTATGAAGTTGATTCAAGAGTTGCAGACTGAAGATAATGACATGATCAAAAGAATAAATCAAACCATTCACCTTCATCAAACCAAAGAGGAGGTTTATAACAAAGCACTGCAAAAGCAAGACAACATCAAAAGTATTTTTGACAGAAGAACAAAGGCGAGCATTTTCAATGTTGGGGAAAAAGTGTTAAAGTGGGACTCAAGGAGAGAAGACAAGGGCAAGCATGAGAAATTTGATAACTTATGTCCTGGCCCTTATCTCATTCATTATGCTACTGATAACAATGCATTTTTCTTGCAGGAGTTGAATGGAACAGAACTGTTTGGGGGTCCTGTCAATGGCAGGATGCTAAAAATTTAATTTTCTTGATCCATGCCATGATTTGAAGCCTTTTTATCCTTTTTCCATTATAAATATTTCATCCATCATTGCATTCAAAGTTAGAAAAATAAAAAAAAATAAAAACAAAAAAAGAAAGAAAAGAGGGTAGGATTGTAAAAAACAAGAAAGGTACAGCCCCATACCAACAAAAAGAGAAACAAATCTAAAAGTGTGCAAGCTTAAATGCCACTCCTGAAAAACACACTTCTAATTACTCATATAGCCTAATCTTGACTAATTAGTTTTAAAATTACTGCTGATAGGTTAGTGAATTTGATTTTCGAAACAGTTTAATCTTGGCTTATCAATAGGTAGATTAGGCTAGAAATTAAATGTTCAAACATGCTCAAAATCTGAAACTAAGTGTCTAAAGAGAGATGACTCAAATATGTTTATTTCTTGAGTCAAAAAAAGAGGTAAAACTGGTTCTAATTAGCTCAAAATCTGAACCAGATAACAAGCAAAACAACTTGAATAAACTCAAAAACAGAGCTGAAAAAAGATGAAGGAAGTGCTTTGAACTTTCAGATCTTAAGCCTTCCATTTTGATTTAATTTTCTGCAAAATAATATCTATGTGTAGCTTTTTTTTTATGCCATAGATTAGCTACAAGTTAGACTATTCAATCCTAACTTGTATGCTTTTGAATTTCTGTTTTATAAATTAGTGAATAAAAATCTGTTAGACTGTTTAATCCTAATAGATTAGTATACTAGGGAGAGAAGCATATGAACTCAACTGTTTAATCTGATTTCATGGAGAAATAAGGAGTAGAATTAGATTATATTTTTTTCTTTCAAAAGAATAAAATGTTGTAAGAGAGTTTTCCAATCCAAGTGCACTCTAAAAAGAAGAAGAAATGTTAGATCAGTAGGATTGGGTAGGTAGAAAGCTTGCATTGATGAAGATCCATTGTTTTTCATGGTTGCTAATATTTTCAGAGCAAAATATTTTTAGAGAAAAAGAATATCATTCAAATAAAGAAAAGGTGGTCCAATGAATTAGGCACTGACCAACCTCCCAGAGAATGCAAGTCTGAAGTTCTTGATGCCTTCAAGAAGGCACCATCCCCAAGTGGAGCTACTGTTAGCCACCTATAAAAAAATTTATATCAGAAGGTGGCTAAAATTTTTTTGGAGCCTTCAAGAAACAAGTTTTATTGCTAAAAAATATTATCTCTTGAAGACTCATTGAGACATCATGCCTGTTGTTTAAATCTTCATTGTTGTTTACATTTTAAACTCTGAAATTCTACCGATTTCATAGAGAAAAGGCTACTGCAAAACACCATTTTTCCCTTCATTCCACTTCAAACTAACCTTCATTCTTACCCTTTCATTCCCTATAGAATTCCTCTATTTTTCCATTTTTCCCCTTTCCCTTCATAAAATCCTCTTTACAAAGTTTAAAACTCATTTTTAAACTTTACCGAAACCCCCAAATCCATCAAAAACTTCGATAATTTTCATAAAAACAAGTCTTTTGACTATAGGCTTGATCCCCTTTGGGTTAAATCCTAACCACTTCCCCACATGTGCCTGCACCCTAGAACCAGGCGCTAGACTTATAAATTTCTTATCGCAATTGGGATTTTCCATCGAACACAAGTCTTTTTTCTTTATTGAGACCTCCAATGCAATTGGCCATTTATTACATAGGCCTGATCCTATCACTATTTCATATAACCACAGAGCCCACATCTGGTGCTTAAAACTTGTGAATAACCCATCTCTGATGCATATTTCCCTTTGTTAATTCAAAAATCCCACTTTTCTTATGTTTTGGTTTAAACCCACCGAAGCAAATTTTTTTTAATGAAAATGGGTAGATTGAAAAGCCCTGTGCCATTATTCCAATGCGATTGAGCCCCATTGTATAAACCCCCACCCTCTACCTTTCTTTATATAAACCTATGCCTGGGACCAAGAGTTAAAGTCCAGAAGCACTAATCGCATTGGAGAAATTTATATGGGTAGATTGAAAAGCCCGATCCAAAGTCTCGACCCCGATTGGCCTTTCTACATATAAATCCCTGGGCCTGTTACTTTCCATATAATCCAATGGCCCCGCAGATGGGTGCCAAGCCATTTCATACGTATAATCTACCCTGAGCCATAAAAAACCTTTGCATTTCATAAACTTTAGGTTTTTATAAAGTATTAAAGGGTTTCCGCTGGTGCACGTTTTGAAACCATATCTGTCGTTGATCTTAAGCCGATCAAACAACCCGTGCAATATTACATCGCAAGTTTTTATCAGGCGCATTTTGTTCGCTCCCCCCCCCCCCCCCCTCGATTGGCATCCCCTGATCCATTCTCCATTGTCAATATGATCTGCAGATCAACGGCCCACAATCAATCGCTTCGACGCCTCCATGCTCTTTGCCCCGAAGATTTTGATAGCTCCGATTGCATCTGGGTTGTCCACGTGTCCAGATCGGACGGTCCAGATTGCATCTCCCGACTTTAGTTTGAAAATCGTATACCCACTTCATAATGTTTTAGGCCAAATTTCGGCCATTGATCTCTACAGATCAATGGTCCTTCTTCACCCTTTCTCCGCCTATATATTATTTCATTCAACCCACAGACCACATCTCAGCCATTGATTCATTTCATCTAACGACTCATATTAACCCCAACAGGCCTGCCTCCAGTGCGTCCTGTCTTCCTCAGTTTTTAATCTTAGCTGTCCAATCCTACATCCAACGGCTCAGATTGAAACTGCCTTTCCCACTTCTGCCCTCGCATATATCCAATATTGCGCTTGTTCCCCACCGTTAGAACTGAGGCTTCAGATCCAACAGTCGATGCACATTTTCTTGTAATTTCAAGCGCGAAGGTGAATCTCCCAAAAAGACACGATATAAGCTGTATTTAAAATCCACGTGTCAGCCTCTGATGCATATCACGTCCAAAAAGCTAATACCACTTTCTTTCCATTCTGCCACGCGAAACCCATGGTTTTCCTTCCCGAAACCACCCATCCTTCTTTTGCACTATATTATATTGTGTTCCTCCTCGATCGTCGATCTCTGTAGATCAACGGTCCCAGATCACTTTCACTTTACAACTATCTCCCTCCTCCTTTTCTAAAGGGTTTTCAACATGAAAATCTCCACCATTGATCGCATGGTTGATCTCATCCGATGGCCCACGATCATCCCGAAACCCCAATTTCAATTCTTATGAATTTTACCCTCACCAAAGGAAATTTCTTCTATTTCCTTTGTTTCTCTCTGGAATTTACAATAATGTTACCATTTACATTATATATTCCTCCCAATTAATCTTGACCGTCGATCTCTGCAGATCGATAGATCTGAATTAATTCTTTCCCCACTTTCCTCTTTGACCTCCCATGCACGATCTTCATCGTCGGATGCTGCCATCCGACGACCATGCTCCTCACCACGACCTCCAAAGTATTTTTAGCCAATAATGGAGGATTTCTTAAATTTTTCTTGCATTTTGCAGGTTTTATTTGATTTTTCCATTATATTAGAGGAAAACTAAAGGTCAGCGACGATGATCCCCCACACCTTTGTGCATGAGGAAAGGTCATTCCACAGGGTCAAAAATTCATGTTTCGTCAATGCTTCATGGGAATTGATGCCATATGGGCCTTTTATAAACCTGCACATAAACAAGACACAGAGAATTAAAATCAAACAAAAGAGTATCAGTGTTGAAGACCTTCACCACAATATAATGAATCATGGCTAAGATCAACTATAAAAAGCCTAAATCATTAAATTAAACACAATTAAAGACAAATCAAAGGATTTATCAGTCAAAAAGAGCCTCCACCGCCACATCAGAGGCTAGTTGATTCCTCTCAGCTACCCAATGACACCTGTAGCCTCAAATCATTCAACAGAGGTCGAGTTATGATCAAGAAGGAAGATATTTGCCTCAGCATAGCCGAATAATTAATTCTTCCAGAAGAACTTAATACAAAAAATATCAGTAGAGTTATTACATCCTGAAACAGAGCCTTAAAGTCAACAAAAGCTCCCACCGATCTTAAACTCTTAAATGTAAAATAATTAATACAGACAAACATCTGTAAACATCTCCATCAAGCCCCTCAAAGGTCGAGAAGTATTAAGTCTGTATTAATTGACCTTGAATATGTTTATCAGATCCCACCTCCTCATTCCTTCTATAAATATTCCTGTAGAAGATGAGAAAATGTTGGTTGCAGTACTTTGAAATATACTTGTGCTCGAAACTTCTAATTGTAAATAGTTTTCAAATGCTCTTGAAGCTTTGTTTGTCATAGAATAGTTAGGCTGAGAAGTGAAGATGATTGTTGAACTGAAACATTGGACTTGAAGATTGTAACTAGTTTGAAGCATCAATACAAGCTGATTTATGGGATCCTAGTCTATGTCGACGGTGATCTTATTTCTTATTGTAAATTGTTATTTTATTTATGTTTTCACTTTGTCCATCCTCTCTGATAAAGAAAAACAAGAATAGAGTTAGGATTTAATATATATCAGTACCCTTCTCTGACTAATAAGATTTATTTACATGTTTTCTTCCAAATTGTGTTGTTTAGGAATGATTTAATTCAGTTTATGTAGTTAGGAATGCTAGCGTTCCCTCGTCCTACTGTCTAGGCTAATTGTTTTTCTTAAATGTTATTTTTAGTTTATGTCAAGTATAGATGAACTAAGGAAGTTATGGTGAGCCTTGTCCTTTATCTTTATCCCCAAAAAATATCTGAAAGTTTCCCTAAGAATGTGTTGAAAGCAGACTAGGCTCAAAGTCCTTACCTGATCTTAGACTATTCTTTCTTATCATATGTGTCTCCCTTTGTGTTTAAAATGTTTTTCTATTGAAAGTGTATCAAAAGCTGGCTAGTTTCAAAGTACTTACCAGATCTTAGATTACTTTTATGTATCTCTTAAGTGTATGCCAAAAGCAGGATAGTTTCAAAGTACTTACCTGATCTTAGGCTGCTCTTTGTTCTTCATTTGTTTGAATTCCCCTTCTTGTTGTATCACTTCATTCCATAAAATCAACTTTAAAGAGATCCTTAGACATAGATGACTTTCCCCATGGACCACTCTTCAACCTTGTTGTTTTAATTAAACCATATTATGACTCCATACCCCAATGGAATAAAAACCAACGTTATATCTATCTTTTTAGCCAAAGCTTGCTCTAATTTCTTTCAATTTCACACCTTTGAAACTCTTTCCATTTTAGAACTTTCCACTCAAATAATAATCATGCTCAACCATCCAAAACAAACAAAAACCCTCAGACTTCATAACTAGCCTAATATAATTACAAAAAATCTTTTAAATATAAATCCATCTTTGCACTTATTGGAGAGATCCCTCTCCAGATTCAGGAGGGATAGATCCTAGAATCCCAAAGTGGTTGAAATAGTGTTCTCTCTACAGTTGAACTTTTCCAATCTTGCTAATTACAGGGAGCTAACAATCTAGACTGATGAGTACTGGCGATTGTGTGAGTTCTTTCTTTATTTATTCAAAATAATACTTTTCCTCTGTTGTCCATTTAATCTCAAATCCTTTCTTTAACATCCTTGTTATATATTTGACAATCTCAGCAAATTTAGGAATAAAACGCCTAACAAAATTCACTTTTCCAAGAAATGATTGGATCTCTTTCCTACTTCTAGGTAGATCTACCTTTTGAATTGCATTAACTCTGTTAGGATCAATCCTAATTCCATCTTCAGAAATAATATGACCAAGTAATTTTCCTGTAGTTAAAGTAAAGATGCTTTTGGTAGGATTAAGAGATATTGCAAACCTTCTAAATTTCAACAGAATTTTCTCTAGGTGTTTCAAATGATCTTCTTCTTTCTTTGAAAAGACTACTATATCATCAAGATAAACAACTACCATATTGTCCTTTTCTTCAGAAAAACCAATGTCCATTTCTCTTTGAAAAGTATCTCCCGCATTCCTGAGACCAAAAGACATCTTGGCGTATATGAATGTGCCCCATGGTGTTGTGAAGGATGTTTTTTCTTGATCATGCAGATCTACAAGAATCTGATTGTCACTTGAAAAACCATCAAGCATAGACATTCTTTGAGAACCAACAATATTTTGCAGAATTGAATCCATCTTGGGAAGGGGATAGTTATCCTTTAGTGAAACCTTGTTCAAATTTCTGAGATCAATACAAATTCTGATTTCTCCACTCTTCTTTCTAACCGGTACCAAACTTGCAAGCCAATTTTAGAATCTCATTAGGACAATGATTTTAGCATCAAAGAGTTTTTTAATCTCTTTTTCAAGCAGTGGCATGAGAAGAGGATTAATTCTCCTCAATTTCTTCTTGAAAGGTCTTTCATTTTCTTTGATAGGAATAGTATGTTGAATAATGGAAGGATCATACATTTTTAATCAGCATAACTCCAAGAAAAAACATCAATAAACCTCACCATCATCTCAATATATTTGAATTTCATATCAGCTGAAAGAAACTTTGAAATTTTTAACATTTTAGGCAAAGCTAATGTACCAAGATTATAGCTCTCTACTTCCTCTTCATCATCTTGTATCTTTGGTGATTTGAAAACATCATTTTGATCAAAAATATTCTCAAGGGGGATAAGAAATTTTGGTATTGAATTATTCTTTAGTTGAAAAACTTCAAAAATTCCTTTAGATTCAACAAGCATGTTTTGTTGGTATACTTGTGTACTTTCAAATTCTTCTTTCACCTCAATAAAATTCTTTACCTGTTGATCATTTTCAAAAACTTGCCAATTTGTGATATTGTCTAGTATAGCTGGTCTATGATGAACTTCAATCTCATATTTTTCAGTAGAATTTATAGGAATGATAAAAATTCTTGCAGAGACAACAAGAGAATCCACAATGGAATTTTGGTCTCTAGTTTTGACATTGAAAGAATAGGCTTCAAAATTTTCCAACATGTCTAAAACTAGATTTCTGTATGATCTCATTCTTACATCTTTTGTTTGATAAACACCTTCAACTTGTTTAATAACTAATTCTGAATCTCCAAAAATAGAAATATTTTGAGCCTTCATTATTTTCAAAACATCTAGACCCAAAATCAAATATTCATATTCAGCCATGTTGTTTGTGCAATCAAAATTAACTTTGTAGGTATAAAACTTACTCTCATCACTTGGAATTGTAATAAAAATCCCTGATCCTACCCCTTCTTTTCCTTCTGATCCATAAAAGTACAATGACCACCATCTTACCATCTCTTTATTATTTACTTGTTGATTTTCTATTTGCTAATTTTTAGGCTAGTGAATTTTAGACTGTTGATTTTCTTCTCTCATTTCTTGCTCGACACTATTAGCTGACTCATTGAAAATAATAGCAGGTCCTACTTCAGTATCAAAGGCATAAATAGGAAATTTTTTAGGTTTATCTTTACTACTTACCATGTAAGCCATTCTAGTCTCTCGATATAATCTTATTTTCTCACCAAAAATTGGAATAGTAGCATAGGTAAGGTCCATCTGCACTGTGCCTTTTATTTTCACTACCCATGATATTGACAATAACATACCAAAATTTGGCTGAATGTCAGCCACTAAAATGTCCATATCAACTGTCTTTGCTGGGATTTGTGTTAGACCAACAACAACATCCTTAATTAAACCAATGCATTGAACTCTTTTTGAATCAAAATAAAACAAATCCTTATATGGCCTTGTTATTTGTAACCTCATCTTCTCCATGATTACTTTGGACATAAGATTATGAGAAGCCCCTAAATCCAACATAGCATTATGTAAAGTCATATCATGAATACTAATGCTTACATAAAAAGGAGGAAACTGTTCATTTTTTTCATCTTCTAGCCTTGGACCCAAATATATAGTAGGATTGTCTTCTTGAACATTCAAAATATTAGTAGCTCCTAGTTTTGAATTTAACATCTTAAAAATCTTGCTTCTATATTCATTTACCTTGAGAATCTCACCAAATGGGACTGATATTTTAATCTTTGAAATTTCATTCTCAAGGTTGAAAACAGAAACAAATTTTTCAGCTTCTTTGATAGGAGGAGGAGTTTGAGTGTCTTTCTTACCTTCAAAAATCTTTGGAGTATCCTTTTTTACTTCAGCAACCTTTGAAGTATCTTTCTTAGGCTACATTTTGTTTGCAATAATAGGCACATTTCTGTTTCTGAGGTTGTTTTGCTTTTGCATTTCAAAAATAGCATGTTGATACTCCTTGAAATAATCTGATTGTTCTTCTCCTTGATTAGCCAAATCTGACTCATAATGTTCTTCTTTAGTCAAGAAATTCTTGACATTTCTTCATGAAGGTAATGGATATATTCTTCGGGAATTTCAGGCTCATCTTATTCATCTACCAAATTCTGCTGAAAAGGAGGTCTCACTAGAGGATCAGGCTGCTAATTTATATTTTCTCTTGGCCTTTGTTGGTTTTGAGGTCTCTTGAATTGAGGGTTTCTAAATTGAGGTTCATGTTTTACAGGAAGAGCAGAAGTGTTCCCAAGAGCTAACCTATCCATCAAATTCTCCATAGTTTTCATCATTGAGTCAAATTTATCATCAGAAGTTGAAGAAGAAGAAGGTTTCTCTTCTTCTTTCAATTTATTTTTTCCCATTTTTGACTTTTTAGCAGCTATCATGTTTACCTCTACCTTTACTGCATCATTTTGAATTTTAGCAAGTGTAGGTGATTCTCTTTCTCTCAACACTATAGAAAATTCATAGTCAAATGCTTCAACATATCCCATTTGTGCTAAGGCTTCTAGAGGTTTCAAATGAGCTGGAATTGAATCAAAAACTTTATTAAACCTTTCTAAAAATTTGTGGAAAAAAGACTGTTATATTCACTAAGTGCTTAAACTGGATTGGTTATGTTTCCCTGTTTTCTCAAAAATTTATCTTCAAACTCATCCCAAGTTCGAATAGTTCCTGGTGTGAGAGCTTTAAACCATTTTATAACTTCACCAGTAAAACTTTGTGCAAATAATCTTAACTTCACATCTTCATCATAAACCTCTTCTCTGTCTATAAAATCATTAAATTGATGTACACGTTGCTCTGCTGTGAGTTCTTCATCACTTTCCCAATTCTGAATCCTAGCAACATATTTACTAGGGAGATCATGTAAAACAGCAGGAAGGACTAGTGGTGCATACCTAGCAGGACCAACCATGTTTAAATGATGAACAATAGTTATATAAATACTAGAAACAAAAGATGAAGAACTGATATGAGAAGGACTATTTGATTTTTGTAAGCCACCAACAATTGAGCTCCAATTTCGAAGAGGTAAACCAACTTTGGATTTCAGTAAGACTTCAAAAGGGTCAATTTCTTTCAAATTATCTAAAGACTCTTTTTCTAAAAACAACTCAAAGGTAACAACTTCCCGAAATTCTTCTTTGTCTTTTTGTGTTACTAGGGCTGAAGTGTCAATTCCTCTCTTATGTAAGTCTAAGATAATATCAATGATTTCCTTTTCACTTTCTGATCTAAACAACACTTCATTAATTTTATCATCAACTCTTTTGTCTTTAGGACTTCTTAATATTTCAGAGGACGAATATTTCCAATGAGATGGAGTATCTAATATTTCTGAAATTCTTTGATTTCCTCTTGAATTAGTGTTTGGATTGTCCACGATGATAGGTGGACTGTGATCAATATTGCTCCGTGTGTATCTCCTTCTCGAAGCCACCTTTAAACTTTTGAAATTGTATGGAGTCACTAAGGTAGATGAAGCCTCGAAAAGCTTTCTGAGCTCTTGCTACCTTCAGAAGTTCAGCTTCTTGATTTCGGGAATGAGTAATCTTTAGGCTCCCCGCAGATGTACCAAAATGTTATCACAAAATCTAACCCTAATAGGCTGCTCACCAAGTAGACTTCATGTAACTCTTTCAGACCAATCTTTTGGTTGAGGCTTAGCCTCCTCAACCTAAGAGGGTTCTCTCAAAGGTTTATGATTTAGATGGAAAAATCTAAGGTAAAAACAAAAAAAAAATGTATAACTAGTTGTATCATAGATTAGCAAACATTCATTGGGCCATGGAGTCAAGATATTCTTCAACAAAACTTCATAATCTGTTGAGCATGGAAGTCAAGGCACTTGGAGTCTAGGTTAATGAATAAAATAGTAACACAGTGAAAAACACAATCTATTTGCATGTGAAGAAAGTTAGAGTATTGTCAAATGAATTCTAAGTAACACATACAAATAATACTGAAAAATAGATGATTGAGGAAGGCCATATAAATATGATAAACATAAACTCCTTATGAATCTTGAGTTGTCAAAACAGATCCCTGTATTAAGTTGAAAAAGACATAGTGACATACAATAACACAGTCAATTGATAATGAAAATGTGCAACCATTATGAATTCGACCTCATGCTCTATAAAGAGCATTTACAATATAGGATTCTTTGATCCTCCACTATAGAATAAGAATTCACTTACTTTGACACCTTTCCTAATCTTAAACATGCCATTAATTACAAAATGATAGCTATACTGCCTTTGAAAAGTCCTAATTCTAATAGGAGTAAAACTCCTAAATATTCTTGCAACAACCTTATCTAAAATTTAATTCTTCCTTTGAAAGCTACAATCCCATGTATTCTAAATTTGATGATGTCTCCACCTTTGATGTAATCCTGTTGATGATGACAAAAACTATCCTAGAAATCAGGAGACAGGTTTCCTGTTTTTTAGCCCTTAACTTCCATTTTCATATTCGAACACTTGCGATCATTGATAAATCAGTTTTAAATGTGTCATATTTTCCATTCATTGCTCTGAATCCTTTAATCTTCCACCTGTGTATAAAAACATCTCCGAAATAATGTAAAAGGATAGGAAATAGGTCTGCACTACGAAAGTAGCATGTTTTCGTAGCGCAATTTTTAGGTCATTGTGGAACATTTCCTTTAATAATTTTTTCTCCTGTTTTTATTCATTTGAACCTTCACCTATAATCTCCATGCTTCCACCAGAACTATTTAAATCCAAAAATTATCATTCTTGCCTCCAAAATTCGTATGAAAAAGTACAAAAAATACATCTTCAGCAGTTTCATAGCGCACTATGAAACTGTTGTGCAAGCTGATTTTGACCCAGTATTCTAAATAGTCTTCCAAATTTTTGAGTTGGGATGCTTATACCTTATAAGCGTTGATATTATTTCAAAACATATAACTTATCTTCAAAAATATGATTTTCACAAAACTTTATCTTTACCTTAGTGAAAGACTGATTTAAAATTTATCATTTTTCTGCACTGTTTCATTACCGTGTTTCACTGTTGCTTTAGCTTTTATTGAGATATTTTTAGCTGAATCTCCAAGTATTCAACTTTTCTCTTCAAATTTCTTTTTCTGGTCCTCAAATGAGTATTTATAACTCTCACAATTTTTTCTTCTTTTATGGCTGGTACAGTCCAAGTAAAAAATTGTTCCTCACTACTAGGAATTTCTAATATAGAAACCTTTCCACCTTCCCAAAGGGATTTATCCTCTTGAAACTTGTCAATAGCATGCTTTATAGCTCTCTTCTTTAACCTGGAAATATCATGATTAGCTGACTTTAACTTTTCCTCCATCTCTTCATAACTGATTTTTGTTGTTTGTGTTGAAAATACTATGTTTTTGGCTTTTTCTGATATAAGTGAAGAAAGATCTATTAATTATTCATGAACAATAGGTGCTTCATCAGTTTTCTCCAAATCAACATTAAGTTCTTGTATCGTCTTTGACTGTCTGGTTACATGCTTCCTATCCTTGAATACAAATGCTGCATCTTCATCATTGAACTCCAGTTTTTTGGATGGCTTCATCTTTTTCTGTTTACCTTCATCAATTTTTATGAAGTTAGCTTGTACTAAAGGAGGATCCTCTATGCCTATTTCTTTCAATATATTATCTAAGTTTCCCTTTAAACTTGGACTGTCACTTGTTCCTGAAAACACTGCTTTCCCTTTTACTTTTTCAACTTGATTCCTAGTCAATCTCTTTTTAACTTGTTTATCAGCTGACTGTTTCTATGCAACTTATTCAATTTCATCTAGCCTTCGTTTTGCAGGTTGAGGATTTTCTTAAATGACAGTTGATGTATTACCTATTCTTTCACATATTTCCTAGGTTTTAACCTCACAAACCTTTTTGTCCTTTTCACTACAAGTTTTCTAGATTCTGCTGGTGGAGTTTCTCTTACCTTAGGGTTACTGATTGTAGTTCGAGCTTCTACTCCAAATCCACATAAAAATAAAAATGATGACCATTCTGTGTTAATATTTTGTATTTCATTTAATACCATCAGTTTGATTAAACCATGGTGAAATAGAGAAGTTTCACACCCTTCAGATTTCATTTGAACCTTGACTACCATCTTAGCAATGCTTCTATATAGGAAAAATGGAAAGTCTAAAGATATCATACATGTAAAGTGTAATAGAAGTTTGAAATGGTATGAATAAAATCTATGGTACCTACCCTCACATGTAAAATACCTCTGGATATTGAAGAGTAAATTAGCATATCTATCTTTGATGTAGCTCCTGGGAATTGCATTGTTTAAATCCATATCTGTAAATTCTGGCTTTAGAAACACCTTGCATGGCTCCATGTCAAATCTTAAACCCTTAAACCATGTTTCTTTCCATATAGGAATCCTATTTACCAAGGCTATGGTCTCAGGAGTAGCTAAAAAATTTAAGATTCCAATCTTTGTGTTTGAACCACTGAAATCAAAGGCAAATTACTTTGTTACTTGACTCTGTCCTCCCTGCATTTTTTCACAGAAATTCAAACACACTGCCTTCCTAAAAGCCTCTAACACTATTTTTTCTTTAGCTAGGGCTCCTGTGATTTCAGGTTCTGACCTCAAGAAATGCCTTAACTTGTGATTCTTTTTCTCATCTATCATTATTTCCTTCAGAAATTTCTGTCTGCTTCCTGTAGAATTTAATGGTCAACCTCTCTTGAATTCAAAATATCAGCCTCCCTTGATGATAATAGTCAGCCTTGCTTGATAGAAGATGAGAAAAGCTTTGGTTTAAGATAACCATAAGCTTAAAACTTGAAATAGATATGTTCAACTATTTTTCATGAAAATTGGAGTGAATAATGCATGCATGTCTTTCAAATTTGAACTTGTCTTTCATAAATGAGACCTCTACGATTGCAATGATGAGTTTGAATGGTTACACATTTTGGAGATGGCCACTAACTGACTCCTAATGATGAAAAACTAACAGATTCTAAAAAAATTGATGCTTTGACATGTCTTCCCTACGAATCCGCGCTTGCATAGCGTGATTAGTGCAATTTCGGTGATATGCGCATGGAATGAGACTTAAAGACATTATTTGGAAATGAAAATGGCATTTTGAGACTTCTAACCTATCACTTACCCAATTCATAAATGAAATGACTCAAGACCTATTGATACCATGAGTAGAACAAGGTAAATTTTCAGAGTTTAGGAATTTTTTTTATGGTTATAAGAGGTTCATCGGGTGATAATTCACTTGTTGTAGAAGCGACCTCAGTTAATTTGGAAATTGAAACTGTTTGTGGAGTATGTTCTACTATTTGCGGTTGATTTACTTGAGAATCAGGATGAATAATTATGGATTATTCTCCTTGTTCCGTTAATACAGTTCTACCAATAACATTTGGTATCATAGATTTAAGTCCTTCTAGTTGGCTTGGTGTGTACTTAGGGGGCTTCCCCTGAGTTCTACATGATCGTCTCAGCAATTCAGCCACGATAAAAAATTTTAACACACAAAAACAAAGAAAAATTCAAAAAAACCCTAAATTTACTAAAGAAACAATCAAATGAATCACATGCCTATAAAAATCTAAGAGATCAATCCACACACAAATAGTAGATTCCCGCACCAAAAACATTAGTTGGTGATGAAATCCAACATCGTAGAATTTTAATGCATAAATGGCATTTGGAACAATTACCCCAACAACTTGCTTAATGAAATAGATCAGTGCAAGTTTCTCCAATTAAACCATCTTGAGTGAAGATAACCCTCCAGAGAGTCCAAGTGAGTCTAGCCGATGTCTTCTCTAGGTACAGTGGGATCTCCCCTCCACCGTCCCCTTGGGAAAGAATATTAAATTTTATGGTCACTAAGGTCACGAACAGGAACACATATACCTGGGGGAACAATCTATGATCTGATATACATGCAAGGGCAGAGGAACAAGCTCAATCCTCTTGAAGGATCCTTGACATAATCCAAAGTTTACCGACAAGTGACCCCAGACTCCTCGACAATGGTAAATCCGAGGTTTATTATTTTTAATACGTGCACACCTTTTATCGTTTCCAATGAGATAGGTATGATTACCTCACTAGTTTAGATATGATCTCGTGCATGATTCCTTTAAGAGGAGATTCCTAGAGCATACATGCTACAATTGGATTTTCCTACCTCAAGATTGACTACTTGTTTGTTTTTACTGTCTTGGAGAGTTAACTAAACCTATTCCAAGACACTAGCCTAAGCTATGTTGGTGAAAAGAGCCCTAGAAAATTTAAAATTTCTAGATTGATTCTAATTAGGTGTTACTTTTAATTTCCAGTTTCTTAGGACAATAGATATGGAAATGAAACTTGATGATGTTTTAATGACCCAACTCAAAATTCTCTACAATGCATATATATGAAAAAAAAATCATTTTTTTTCAATGAAATGTAACTAGAGGAAAGAGTTGAGAGATTTTCAGAAACTTTCAAAATATCAATTATTTCTTTCCTATATGAGAAACTTTGAAAAGAAGATAATTCAGAGATTCCAATTCCCAAAAAAATATTTTGCTAAAAATGAAATTCCTTATATTATTTAAATCAGAAACAAAACAAACTTCTTCCAAAAGAAAACTAAAAAATACTAAAATAATAAAATTCAAAACTAAAATAAATGTGTAATCTTGAAATCTATCTAAAAATTAGAGGATGTTTAAGCCTTGTTTGTAATCTAACCAAGAATTTTTTGCTTATCCCAACAAGAAACTAAAGCATCCAAAAATAGTTTAAAAATGAAATTCAGACCTTATCAATCTAAAGGTTTTAAAAGTTTGCAAATGAAAATAAAACCAAATTTTCATAAGAGTAACAACTACATGAAGTTCAAAGGCTCAATAGGAAACAATGAAACACCAATTAGCTGAGGTATTCAAAAGTTTTCAATTCAGAGTAATAGGAGGACTAGGAAAATCATTTACTCATAACATGCAAACCAACTGAATAAATCACTTCAACACTAAAATCGCTGAAATAAATCTGAACAAAGATCTTTGACAGTTAAAACAGATTGGGAAAATAACAAAAATCAAGATATTGGATTCTAGAAAATAGAATTTCTACTTTTTCTAAAATTTTCTAGAGTACCGCAGTTTTTAATGGAAGAAGGTGCATTACCGCACTTTATCCTACTAAAAAAAGTAGAGCATACTGCTTTTTTTTACAATAAATTGCGGAAGGTGGGAAAAGTAGAAAAAAAATAAAAAATACATATTTACAGTCAGGGATCCTATTTAGTCTTGTATCCAACCCAGTTTTAAGCTAAACAAAGTAAAATATTTTTCAAAAGTCAAACTAAAAATGGAAGAAAACTAAGTTTAGGATTTCCCCAGCGGAATCGCCAATTTTTTGCATGAATGAATCCCTCTTGCGGACAAGAGCGATCTCCCTAGTATCCTAAGGATATCTAGAAGCAAACAGACAGATGTAGACAATTTTCTATGGACTATTTTCTTACAAACTATTAATTAAACATAGGAATATGCTCCTACCTGAAGTCCAATGCTTTGTTTGGTCTTCAATCTAGTCACTCCATAAGTTATCGATCCAACACATAAGATTTGTAATCAAAGACAGGAAAAGAGGATCAAAAGCATCTGCGAGATATAATAATTCAAAAGAATAAATATATCTTAGTGATCAAGGAATCAAAGAATTAAATTATCTGAAAGATACATGAACAACTTAATCAGAAAATAGAATCCATTGGTATTAACTTTGAATAAAATAAGAAACCTTACAACCGTGACACCTTGATGTTTGTACAGGTTCTTCCAGGGTCTCGAAAAACTATTTTCCTTAGTTTAACAAGACTTCGACTCTCTTTATCGGCATAAAGCTATGACCATGATTTCATAATCTTTCTCATGCCAATGATGCAGAATATGGAGAGTATGTTCAGTCAACAATTCCTCTAAAAACTATGAGTTCTAAGTACTCTCTCCAAAGCAAGAAGCAAGTACTTAGTGCAAAATACAATCTATAATCTACCCTTGAGATTGAAGCTTGGCCTCAATTTATAGCAGAAGGGAGGTAGTTTCAGCTCCAAAAAGGAAGGGATAAAGCTCTCTCATCATGGGATTTTAGCTTCAAAAACCAAGGGATTAATCCATTCATGAATGGATACTAATTCATGAACAGAAGGGGTGAAGCTCGACCAGATAATGCTTCTATAAGGCCCCAGCTGGGAGAATACTCGACCAGGTGGGCTTCTAGAACTTAATTTTTCCTTTTTTTACCTTTTATGGGGGTCCATAGTTTTAGTGAGCTTTACGTGTAAGATGTACCGCATTTTTTACAGAAATTAGCTGTGGTACCGCAGGGAATGACTAGGAAAAGTGCGAGAGTAGGCTTTTTAGGACTTTTAAGAGTTTCTTCCAGTTCCAAGGCTTGAATTGGGGAAATTTATGTTTTTAGACTTCTAAGTAAGCAATAAATAGGTAATTATGAAACCATATAGAAAGCTCAATGTCATGGTGACAAATTGCAATGTAACATGTAGAAAACCTAGACAAAAAATGGAACTCAAAGGGAGCTCACAAGAAAATTTTTAGAAAAATATGACAATGATGGAGGATCAAAGTCATACCAAAAGTATAGATCCAGAGTGATATTTAGGCGAAAAAAGGTAGTGAGTGAATGGAAAAACCCTTCTATTTATAACAAAATATTGAGTTAGTCTATATATTGGTGCATAGTTAAAATATTATTAACCAAATCAAGGTCCAACTTTTACAAAATATCCTATTATATTTGTTGGAGGGAAAAATAATTTGACTTTGCTCAAATCTCTTTAATTGTAAATAATAAATAAATAAATGATTTATTTATTATTTTAAGGATGTGGTTGAGTAATAATTAAATAAATAATGATTTATTCAATTATTTATAAGTGATTTAGTCAAATTTAACAAGGAATATTATTTAAATAAGGTTTAAATAATTATTCCTATAAAATAATAAGATACATAATTATTTATCAAATTAATTTTCCTGTTTTTGGTGAAATATGACCAAGAATATTAATTAAACTATTATTTAACTAATTATTCATTGAGGAAAATAAAAAAAATGTGGATTTATTCAATATTTCCTCATGGGGTTTCCTTTTTAGACCATAAACAACTTAATAAATGTGGTTTACTAAGATATTTTTCATAGTGAAAGCAATTTTACTTAGGGTAAAATTGGTCTTACATGGTGTACTTTGGTCCATATAATAGCAATAGGTTAGATTTTAATGGATTTCCCTGTAGTGTGTGAGCATTAGGAGCTATTCGTATGACCAAAGTACATTATAAGAACTCAATCACTAGAAACCAAAAGGGAAGTCAGAGAGAGAGAAATATAAGGTAGAACAAAGCACTAGAGGACTAGACACTGAGGAGGCAAGACTTATAAATGTGAGAATTTTCTTTTATGAGTGATTACCTATGCTATAGGTGGTGAGGGAGGTATATGTCTGCTTCACGAGACAAAGTACAAAGAATAATGTGTCCAGTAAACAAGGGACTAAACTATATAGTACATGTTGGCATAAACATGAGAGATATAAAAACATGATAATGAATCCCACATACATACTGTTCTTGGGATAACACCCAAGACATATACAATAATATTTGCATACATGAGATATAAGTACAACCAAAGTGCCCCTGTAAATAGGAAAGGGCTCTGAAAATCTGACTGATACATGAAAACTAAAAAGTGTTGCAAGCAGCTGAGGCCGATGTCATCAAATCTATGGAGCTGCATAAAAGGTTGTAATGAAGAGGTCATCTAGGCATGTGGGGGGCTACCTGAAGGGTCACCCCCTCATGAGGTCTGAATATTCTCACACATGCTCGAGAATCACCAATACAATCTGTTGGATCACTAAACCATCAAGTATACAGATCTCGATCATGCTGTAAGGAGCTAGAGCTGAGAAACAATCAAGTCAAAGGGCAATAAGGAGTCCCTTTTCCTGATCCGAGGCATTGAACAAGAGTGGAAGTTGGACCCAAGGTGCACTTCCCTCTAGACCTGTCTTCTGGAATGAATGATCTGATGTCGACAGAAGGAGAAATACAAGAAAAAAGCACATTGGTGAGGGTCATGCTTGTGACGGACCTTCAAGGTCTGTCACCAATGTCACATATGGTGACGATCATTAAAAAACCGCCACTGTAAGCGTATATAGTGATGGTCCTTTATGGTCCATCACCAAAGACATTTTCAATGACACTTTTAGTGAGGGTCATTAAAGGACCATCACTAATTCTCTCTTTGGTTACACTTCTAGTGACAAAATTTTAATGACCCTCACCAATGCTCTTTTTGTTACTTTGGTGACGGTCAAAAAATGTTCGTCATCATTGATCATTAAAAAAATGTCACTGTAAGTGTATATAGTGATGGTCCTTTATGGTCTGTCACCAAAGACATTTTACTTTTGGTGAGGGTAGTTAAAGGCCCATCACTAATTCTCTCTTTGGTGACACTTCTAGTGACGAACTTTTAATGACCATCACCAATGCTTTTTTTGTTACTTTTGGTGACGATAAAAAAATGTCCATCATCATTGATCATTCCAATGAGTTTTTGATGATGCTATGTGCCTGTTAATATATTTTTTGTCGAAAGATAACGATTTAATACCATTATTGTGGAGCATTTTTTATAATATGTCCAAGTCCATAGTGGTCAGGGCCAGCCAAATTTTTAAGAAGCAATAAGCGTGTATCATTCCCCTCAAGTAATGACTAGTCGAATAGAGATTTCTTATGAGTCAACACATGATTCATATCTATTAGGTTTATTATCTAGAAAACTCCATTTAGATAAAGTTTCACTATTTTGTGTAGGAAATATATTATTTAACACATAATCGAGCTTTGAAAATTATATTAATGAGAAAGACCTAACAATCCTCAACAATCTGGGCACACCTTAAAGTAATGCTTTGGCACACACTAAAATTTCTTAGCACCCCACATGTCTTGGAACATATTTTTACCTAGAACATCTTATGATGACACTGACACCCAAGCACATGGTGGCATGCACTAACACAACATGGAACTATCCTAGCATGTGTTGGCATGTTGTATATAGTCCCTAGCATGCCCTGGAACACCTTGGTTGAATACATTGACATACATTAGCACTTGGAAAACAATGCCACTTGCCATGTATTGGGACCTATTATTAGTGTGCCTAGCATGACCCTTTTCAAAAAGATAAATTCCTAACTTATTAACCCTCTTATTGGTTCTTCCTTTTGTTGCCTTGACACATATTGACATACCCTGGCACCCTGCACCACATCCTTAGCACCTAGCATGTATTGGCATATCTTGGCACTATTAATTGGCACATGATATAGTTAGCACACCCTGGAACTCCCAAGCACACTTTGGGAATTCTTAACATGCCTTGATATTCCCTAGCATGCCTTACCAATGCTTAGCATACCTTGTCACTCCCTCCTTGGCATGACAACTAACACTGACCATTAACACTAGTCTCTGGCAGTACACGTTCCTCATATTCATTAACTTACATGAATTTTTTCCTAGTGCATGCTCCCTTAATGTTTTTTCCTAGTACTCTTTAACACTCATAAACATGCATTATCACTCTGTAGTGCACCTTAATTATAACTCTTCAACATTCCCTTCCACTTCATAACATGCATAACACTATTCCCTGACACATATTGGTGCTTGGCACGTGTTGGCACTTGGAAAGTCTTAGCATGTATGGAATACATTGAGATGCCTTGGTATGATTTAGCATGGTTTAATATTAAATTTATTTGTGATGATCAATTGTTGGAAAGTAGATGAGAAGCAAAAAAGGAGTACTTGGCACTTAGAATGCACTAAGACTTTGCACTTGGCACCTATTGCCACCTAGTGTTGGTGTGCCTAGCATCCCCCTCTTGGAAAAGGTAAATTGATGACTTCAACCCTCTTATGTGTTCAGTTCCTTGTACTTTAACTTTTTTCTCACTTTTGTTGTCTTGACAGTCCTTGACACGCATTCACACAACCTTAGCTTGCACATCTTGGCATGCCTTATCACTTGGCACATCTTAGCATGTTTGACATGTATTCCCACTATCTGGCACATCAAGGGGGTGAAGAGAGATGTAGTCCTAAAGTAGGTCAAGTACGAGGGCCAAGTAAGGGTTTGTAAAGGGAGGTCATGATAATCCTCCAAAAGAAAGATCATTATGTGAGGGTTCAGAAGAATGTTGCATACCTTAATGGTCGGTTTGCGCTAGGAAGTAGGATGGCATATTTTTGTTTCTCTTCTGGCAGATCGAGCTTAAGAGAGGTTTCTCATGAGAATATGGGCATGTGATTTCAATTGTGTCTTTGTGTGAAGGCTGCATCAAATTCTGAAATGTTGAAATTTGCAACCAGAAATAGTGAGATTGGAAACCAGAAAGGACAAAAAAAAAATGAACCCACACTGGTGAGGAATTTTTATGCACGAGGAGTGAGGAATGTGGGGCGTCTAATTTGTTTTTCCCTTAAATAAATTGTAATTCATCTCATAACAACTTGTGCCAGTTAATTAATTCATGATGACCGAGTTAGCTCAAGAAATTTGAGTTGAGGGTATAATATGAGGCATTTAGAGGGATTCTAATATTTTGGGGTCCAGTTGAAGTTGATGCATTAGTGGGGTGAAAATGTAATTAAATCAATTAAATGCGTTAAAATCATTTTAACTAGTTCTAACTAAGTGATGAACTAGTGAGAGGTCCAGTGAATTAAATTAGATTTAATTCACAATGAGTGATCAATCAGATAATTGATAATTCACTATTAATAGTTGCATGCATGTCAGTTTCGAGGAACACCCAGTTGAGACAGAGGTTAAAGGGAACATAACTATTAGTTGTATTCAAAGAAAAATTCCCATGTACAATTAAAAAGTCATTGGGATGCCATGATGGATTGCGCAATCAAGGAAGGATGATTTTCCTAATTAATAAGGATTTGATTCATTAGGAATTGCATGAGCAAGGCAGGCTGAAGTAAGGATGAGAATTGGCTAAGTACTAGACCGAGTTTGCCTAGATCAGCGGGAGACAATTGACAAAGTGTTGGAGAATCTCATGAGAGATTAAGCATTGTATTGTTTCATGATTCCTTGACTTAATACACAATAGAGATAAAGGGGTTTTGATTAGTTTCTTTCCCCAAATACATCATGTTGTTGTGCAATTGATAATTTATTTCTCTTACTTATATGTGATTGTGCGATCGTGTTTTGTTTCCGTAAATTGTAGGAAGGATTCAATATCTTGTTTTAGTATATTACAAGATTAGATTGAATCTCGTTGGTTAGATTTTCTACATGGTATCAGAGTAGGAATTTGTTGGGCGACGAGTTTGTAGAGAATATCTGAAGATTTGGTGTAAAATTTTCAAGAACAAATAGAATATTTGGATTCCTTGCAAAAATATACCAAAATGGAAAAAAAAAAAAAATCGGTCAAATCGAAGCTGGGATGAGGTAGATATCATCGATTTAAAATCAACTCTTTTTTAGAAACTTTTTGTAACTTCGGGACAATTACATTGTGCATGAGTCAAGAACCTATATTCACTTGAGGTACTAGATGCATGCAAAGCTTTGAGGAGAAAGGCAGAAGTTAGAGACATGGTGGTTTAGAGGGAGCATAAATTACCTCTCAACATGCATCCTTATGAGAAGCAGTCTTAGAAGGTTGTGGAGTAGTTGTCCCAATTGGAGAAGTAGATAGGAGACTGAGTGGAAATTTCCACTCAAGTAGAGACCTCCATGAGGGGGAGATTTCGAGCCTTATGGGAAGAGGGAGCAGCCATACCTTGAGGTGTAAGGTGGGGTTATGTGTAGAAATAATCCCAAGATAAGAAATTTGGGCAAGGTCCATTGAGATGGCATGTCTCATGGATCGAACCTGGCTATGAAGAGCCCACAGTAGAACAGTAGTAGGAAGGATTAGTTAGATTGATGTAGTCAGATGTCAACAAGGCATAAATCAGAGTGACAGATGTCAAATAGTGGAGCACAAATAGAGTTAGCAATAGTTCAAAGGGCACATATGCAAATGTCAACAGCAATGTAGAGAATATAGTACTAGACAGGTGCAGTAGCTAGCAGCAGTCAGAAGACTCTGATGACAGATGCATTATACCGATTTAGTTTTTCAGAGGCTATTCAGTTTTAGGATTCGCAGGTGCAAACAACACTAGAGAAGTGTAGCATGCAGAACATTCCAAAGGTATCAGATGGGGATAGATTGAATTCCTTTCTTGTTGAGAGGGAGTGTTGAAATTTTCAACAATAAACAGTGAAATTGGTGACTAGAAAGGACAAAAAAAATGCACCCACACTGGTGAGGAATTTTGATGTACCAGGAGTGAGGAATTTGAGGCGTCTAATTTATTTTTCTCTTAAATAAATTGGACAATAAATTGTAATTTCGTCTCATAACAACTTGTGTCAATTAACTAAGTCATGATGATTGAGTTAGCTCAAGAAATTCAATTTAAGGTGATCGAGGTGGATATTGGTGGCTACTTGCCTATTCCACTTGGGCCCTCGCCATTTTCTCTTTCAGTTTTTTAGTTTCCTTAATAATAGCACAATTTACTATTTTTGTCAGTTTTTCGGGT
This sequence comes from Pinus albicaulis, assembly GCA_034641835.2. Lineage (NCBI taxonomy): Eukaryota > Viridiplantae > Streptophyta > Pinopsida > Pinales > Pinaceae > Pinus > Pinus albicaulis. The sequence goes on from CM076580.1 coordinate 863,782,247, forward strand.
CCTGAAATTTCAGAGCCATTTTGAGGCCCCAAACAATGTTTTTTGGGAATGAAAGGTTTGGTTATTTCATAGAAATTGTATTAGCAGTTGTAGTCCTCTGAGAGATATTTCTAACGAGGTATCATGTGCGTCAAACGAAGATCATATAACCAAGTTACGACCCTGGGAAGTTGGTTGCCCAACTAACCCCAATGGAGCCCATAAACTCTTGGTGTTACATCTCCTCAGGTTAGGGTTTTGGTTGTTTAGGGTTTTATCTTAATTTAAATAATAAAAAATCCATTGGTCCTTATTGTAACATAGTTCAGAGGAATATAACTAGCAGTTGTATTTATAGAAAATTTCCCATGTGCCATGATGGATTGCGCAATCAAGGAAGGTTGATTTTCCTAATTAATATGGAGATAATTCCATAGGAATTGCGTGAGCAAGGCAGGCTGAAGGAAGGCTGAGAATTGGCTAATTACTAGGCCAATTTTTCCTAGATCAACAAGAGACAATTCGCAGAGTGCTAGAGAATCTCAAGAGAGATTAAGCATTATATTGTTTCATGGTTCCTTAACTTAATACAAAATAGAGATAGAGGGTTTTGAGAAGTTGCTTCCCCAGATACATCTTGTGTTGTGCGACTGATAACTTGTTTCTCTTACTTATATGTGATTGTGCGATTGTTTTTTGTTTCCACAAATTGTAGGAAGGATTCGGTATCTTGTTTTAGTACATGATTACAAGATCAGATTGAATCTCGTTTGTTAGGTTTTCTACATGAAATAGAAGAGAGGATTGATACCATCTTGCCTTGTGGTGGTTAGTAGGCCACAAGGTCTATGATAAAGACCAACATAAATGGAGGAGGGTTTGCAGTATAATTTAGAGCCATAATAGAATTCGACGTAGGCGTAATATTGACTGAGTTAACCCTAGTTTGAGGATTGACATTGAGATCTGAAGTTCATGTCAAGATTTAGTCAAAGAAATGCCCAAAATCTATGGATCCATATGAGCTAGGTCGAGTCTCTTATGGAGGCAAGAGTCGTGTTTTTTCTATGTGTGGATAGGTTTTGTTCTACAACAATTATAAGTACATAAGTAGAATGCCCTAAATAGGACAGTTTCCGAGCATGTTTAGTTCATAATGTATGACCCTAAGACTGTGACAAATTTGTGTAGAATAATATGGGTTGTGACCCTTAGAGTGAGGTTTATTTATGCAATAAAGACCACAGATTTGGAAGATGGTTTGTAGATTCAGTATGTGTGGATACAATAGATCCAAAGGAGGGTGGAACCTGAGCAGAAGATTGAGCATGCAGAAGAAATGTGCCATATGAAGAATGGATTGACATGCATAGGAGCTGATTTTGGTGGACTTTCCATAGAGTTTTAGACAAAGATATGAAGAAACCTATAAAAAATTAGTGAATGGATTGTTAGTGGCTGATTTGTGACCCTAGTTCAGTCATCCACAGATTGTTAGAAGTATGATAAGAGGAGTAGTTCATATTTGTTCATAGATTGGACAACAAAGATCAAATTGTCGATACACAAGAAAAACGAACTTGAGAGGACTCAAACCATTGTTAGGTGGCAGATTTGAAGAGCGCTATATGAAGACAATATTGTGGGCCCTAGATCAGTAAAAGGAATTGACTGTGGTTGGGAAGATTGATGGTAGGCCAAGTACAGTTGGAAGGTTGTTAGGTTACTATCAAAGAAGAGCCCTGACTCTTGTTCTAGTGAAGGACAACAAAATTGGTAGAAGGGTAGGTGTATAGGGCCTAAGGATTTGCAAAATTTGAAGGACTAAAGTAACAGTCAAGTGGGCCAACCAACTAGCCCTAGTTCACTATACTGTAGAGGATTGACTCAGTGAGAAGAAGGGCAGCCTCCATAGCCTTGGACTTCTCATCTTGGAGCTGTAGTATGGAAAAAGTGGGCATACCAAAGAGTTGTTCACAAATGGAATTGTGAACAACCTGTTACCACTCAAACTAGTAGCGGATCTAAAAGAGGTTCTGAAGAGGGCAACTGCTAGGACAAGGGAAACGATGGAGGCTTAGCCCATTGTCATCACAGCTAAGGCTCCTTGCTCTTCACGGACTTTCACCAATGGAAGGAGTCCCTATAGTTTAGGAAGTCACTTGTAGAGTATAGGTCAATGAATAGGTGGGAAGTGACCCTCGAAATCCTTTCCCTAAGATAAAATAAAGAGTGGGACTTGCTTTCCTTTTAATCAAGGGAATTATCTTCTAGGGAGAGAGGAGGGGGATTGAAGGGTTGAGGGAGAAGAATAAGACTTATGAAGGAGGTTGGGATCCCTCATATGGTGGAATGGAGGCCTTATCCTTTGGTAGGTTGCTAAAGTGTAGGAAATAAGAAGCCAAAGGAAGATTTTCGACGTTATTCGGTCGAACAACCCATGCTGACTATGCTCACGAAGTGGTTGGGAATGGAAACTTTGCTTCTATTTTATACAAAATTTCAAAAACAGCTCAGCGCGGGCAGTCCACCGGGACAAAGTGCCAATGGGAAAGAGGCCGAGTGTTAATTTATCTATGGACGTGACGCCATAACTTCCTGCTAGCGCCGACCCAAAATCATATGTTTTTGAGAGCCTGTTCCAGGAATAGTCAAAAGAGAAAATGTTCTTCTCATGGCAAGGCATGCAATGACACTTTTTACAAAGCATGACACTACATAGAAGTCACAGAAATAGCCCTCCAATGTTCGGGATGGGGATTGCAGGGACGGTGAAAAAATGTTGTTTAACACTTAGTTTTAAGTTTGATTGGGTGGGTATATTACTCTTATGTGATAATAGTTTCAATTGGTAGTAATATTTATAATGATATCAAATGTTTGGCATTTTATAGTAGCACCAAGCCAAAAAATGTTGGTTTGTTATTCCATCATACATAAATACAATAATATTCTCATCTTTCAGTCTAAATCTTTTAATGATTTAATATGCATGCTAAACACCAACCTGTAAATGAGTGAATCAACCCCTAATGGAGTTATACCAAAGTTATAAGTAACATAAAATGAATGCGTCAAGAGTTTGAAATATTTTATAATCATAATCTTACCCTACATGGACATCTATATGTAGCTTAAATACCAAAGGTATATAGACTAGAAACATAGCTTTAACATCTTTAGATCTACATACATCTTCTTTGAGCCAAAGGTGATTTAAAAAATATGGTCTATTTGGTAATTTGGGCAAAGAGTGGTATATATTAGTGGTATTTGCTCTACCAAAATAATCAAAAAAGTACATCGAGCCTCATCATGTGAAGTTCATGGCATGTAGGTGAGGAATGAAACAAAAAGGATGCAATTCTAGTGAGCTACTTAAAACTCCCCCAACCTCACTAGTGAACCTCTGCCTATGAAAATATTTATCATTGTAAATCATATATAACCAAATGTATCAAATCATATCTAATTCAACTGTAGATATATCTAAAATTGAGCTAGACATGTGCTCATAATCATTTTCCCAGAAACATAGAAATTGATTCATTACCTTACATGTTAGATTTACAGAACATGCATTATGTAGACCTTAGTATGGACAACCACGCAGAAAATCATTTGATGTCTATAGTTTTAACTTCCAAAAGATCCAGGCAAGAGAAAAACCCAATGAGTTCCAAGATTTTCATATCTAAAATTGAGCTAGACGTGTGCTCCTAATTGTCTGCCTAGAAACATAGCAATTGCTTAATTACCTTACGTGTTAGATTTATACAATGTGAATTATGTAGACCTTAGTATGGATAACCATGCAGAAAATCATTTGATGTTTATAGTTTTAATATCCAGAAGATCCAACGAACAGAAAAACCCAATGAGTTCCAATATTTTCATCTTCACCATCTATGGATAACATAATCTTGCTATCAAATGGAATCCATATGCATCAACAACCCCATGGAATCCCACAAAGCAAAATAAGAGAAAAATACACACAATGAACATGACAAAATCCTTCATAATATTCCTAGCAAATGGAATCATGAATCCATGATGCATCAACAACCCCATGGAATCCAAAAAATCAAAATAAGAGAAAAATACACACAATGAAAATGAAAAAATCCTTCTTAGTTTCCCTTCCCTTCAAAGGACTCAAAATTTATTTTTCATTTTGGAGAGAACCTAAGCATTAAATTTATAGAAATCTCCTCCCTAGTATGCTAAAATTCCTTCATATAATTGACAATAAGGACAAAAATCAAGAAAATTTGAGCCATTAGAGGTGTAATGTATAATTAATTTTTTGAAGAAAAGCTAACGTATAATCAATTGTTTAAAGGATTAAGAACAAAATGATGGAAATTCAAAAAATGGTATTTCTACTTTTGAAGTCAATATGTATCTCTCTTCACCATGTTGGCTAACCAATTCCCATGGGGAGGCATGGTTAGATGATTTTGGATATTCCTACCATATAAACTCTCCATATTGAATTCTTGATGGTCTATGAAAAATTCAAAATCAAAACGATTGGAAAGTCTTCACTATGCCCTCCAACTTGACTCCAAAATACTTATACATGGGCAACTAGGTTTAAGTCAAGTGTGATTGGCTGCCTCCATCATAAACTCAAGTTAGATTTTATATTTTAAGCTTATATTATATAGTTATAGCAATCTCTGCCTCCATTGGACAAAAATGAGAGAGGAGAACACATATTCCATAAATGCATTTACATTTTAAAAAGTAAATAGTATACATTTCATAAGGAAATGAATAACAAGAAAAAAAGTTAAAAATAAATCTCCCCATCCTAGTCATAAGGTGAGTAAGTTTCTCTAGAAGGATGAGATCTTAGATAAATTAATTAACTAAATTCGTACCAACAAAATTACAACTAAATGTTCAGTAAAAAAAAAATTATTTCACATATCATATAATGTCAGAGATGTTGTGATTTGAACGGTCTTATCAATGAGATTACTTAATGTGAAGGTTGGTGTGAAAATGAAATTAATCCTATGAGAATTGTTATTGATAATGAGATTAACATTTAAAAAAAACCAAAAGACCAAAAGTGTTTCATTGATACTAAGAAACCTATTATCTATATATATTTGTTAGAGTTTACTTTTGTATTTAAATATTTCTTTAGAATTTTATATTAAGAAAATGATATAATGACCTAGGCTCATAGGGTTTGCAATCATGTTTCAGTATACATTTTAAACATTTATATATGAGTTTTAAAGAATATATATTTTGAAAATTTATATATGGGCTTTAAAGGATATAATGATCATAGATTATAATGGTTAAGAATATATGTTAGGGTATTTAAAGAGAAAGCAAGCTTTATGTATGATGTGTAACCTATTTATGAATCAGAGATGAGAAATTGATCATAATCAACCTTGGAGTGGCTCTTTTTGAAGCATTTTCTTTGAACCTTCGATTCGCCTAAGAAACACAACAATGATTTAAATGGTTCCAGGAATATAAATTTGGCATCTCATGTTTCTTTGCAATTGGAAGCAACCTCGTGGGAAGCCATGCAGAATAAAAATAAAGTTTGCATGAGTGGGAGAGGTTTATTGTCATGAGGGGACAATTATTATTATGTTTTGAGCCTCTTTACATGAATATTATTATAGTTGTTGGGAAGGTAGTAAACAAGTGCATGAAACAATTCCAAAGATCGATGGATTCCTCCTCCTTATTGAGAGACACAACGGATTATATCGTTGTCCTCTAAACATATATAGAAGTAATGCAATCTTTAGTGAATAATTCTCATGCGCATGCCTAACATGTGGTTTAAATTTTTGTTTTATGCTTAAAAAATCTAGTTTACTTCGATGCCCCTTGGAGCTACTAAATGATATGTATTCCTGTCAATGATTGTGTAGCCCCCATTTCTGTATAGTTTCCTATCCCTATGCTATTGCCTTACGACATTTCCTTTGCAACATGATGTGCAATTGCTAGTTTTAAAACACTACAAAATAAGATGTATATCATTATTATTTCATATACACAAAATCACAAAATTCAAAATATATTTTATAGTAAAGGAGAATGTCAAGCAAAGAAACACATTTATTTGGGAATTTTTTTATTTTTATTTATATTTTTAAATTTAATGAATAAAATTATTATTTGTTTGTTTGTTAATTTATGTGAGTTCTGGCATGTTTAATCTGTGGTTTTAGTCTCCATGATCTAAGGGTATTTAAGCTCTCTAAATTAGGCAAGAATTGAATCCGACGTGAGCCACACTAGCCTTTAGTATGGTTGGATTTTTGCCTACGCAGTTTCAAACCAATGATACAAGTCACCTTTACACCACAGAGTGCGTTAACAAAACACTCTATCACCATCTGCTAGGCTCAATAAAATTAATTATAAATATATTAAAAAATAAAATAAAAAATATCATATAACCTACTAATTCTCGTGAAGATCAACTATATTAGCTCGTTCAAAACTAATTAGGAATCGATAAGATTTATGTGATGGATTGAGAAGACAAACCTCTACATAATTCTACTCATAAGAGCCTCCATTCAAATATCATATAACCCATTAATCTATTTGTATAGTGATTTTAAAATTGGATATCATCCATTCTTATTCAAATAAATTTATTATAAATATTATTTAAAGAACAAAATTAACACCCCCTATGGGGGTGATCATTTAACGGGCTAGTTGGTGGTGCATTGGATTGTGGAGCTAGAGGGGCCTCCACACCAAACCCTAATTTCCTCTCCCATTGAGCTAGGTTTTTCTATGTGTTGGTGAGGTAAATCCCCTCTGTGGATAGAGGAGATCCAACTAGCCCTAGGGTGGGTCTAGTAAAAAACAAAACAAGTTATAATATTGATTCCTAGTGAACAAATGGACGAAGATTTGATAGATGACTTACCAGAGGTCCTATGCTATTGTTTTCATCGAAAAGGGTTGCTACCTCTCGCTCTTGGTTTGACAGATCATGATTTGTTTGCTTTCACGCTTGAACACCTACACACACACCAGAAGCAACGAAAAAAATAAAACATACTAATTCAAATTCGTAACTATTAGTCAGTTGAAGAGGAGTAAATCAATTGCATTGAATAAATGAAACAACATAATGATGGAACCAACACCATAGTCGAGTATACTAATAAATGAAAGGAAGAGTACAACCAAGCTTCGACGTTGCGGTCTCCTCTAGCTAGGTTCAAGTGGAGTACGTCTCAAAAAGGCTCATCAGGAATTTAGACAAGACTCTCTCTACAAGATTCTCCTTCATTTTACCTTCTCAATAGCAATTACTCAACTATAGTGTTCTTCTCCAAGTCCATCTCTTTGGCTATATGTTCAGCTAGCTTTCATAAAGGGAGAAGGCTTGTTTTTATAAAGGGAGAGGGAGAGGTTAGGATCCCTATAATTATGGAAAGGAGGCCTATATTCAAGGAGTGTTCCATGGGAGGTGGAAACCACTACCTAAAGAGGTAGATCCGTGGCTGATCAACTTAACCACTTCCAGTGACTCATCCCTGAGGTGGTTAGAAGGAAAATTCCACCTCTAATTTTTAAAAAACATTCCTTAAATAGCTCGGCACGGGTACTATACTGAGAGAAATCGCCAAGTGGTGCTGGCTCTAGTGCAAATCTTCCACATCAACACGAAGGGTGAATTGGCTACCCGCGCCATGGCCAAAACATAGGTTTTGTGTGCTTTTTTGAGGAAATATTCAACAAGAGAAATGATTTTCTTATGTAGAAGTATGCAAAGAAGGTGTTTGCAAAGTATGACACTTCTCACAAGTCACGAGAATGACCCTCCAATATGCGAGGTGAGGGATTGCAGGGATGGTCACAAAATGCTGTGTAACAGATGCCCCCTAAGGCATAAGGTCTGAGAGAGAGGGAGGGGTGAAAAGCTTTATGAGAATGTGTTCAACCCAAAAATTGTTGTCAGAACACCTGCGAGTACAAATATAATTGATATATCTGATACATGATATGTGGCATGGGTGCAGCCATCCACAATAGAGTACATAAAAATTGAGATCCAAGGTATGGACACAACCATCTAACAATAAGGATCAAAAAATAGACTCAGGTATGGTCGTAGCCATCCAATCAGAAGAGTCATGTAATAAGTCATAGTAATCCACAAAGAACTTGTAGCCTCGATTTCATCAGACAAAACCCAGGGTCTTGTACTCCATCTCGACTCGAATAAGTACAATTTCTAGCATGTGAATGTATGAGTTGAAGTCAAACATGCAAGAAATTTTTTTGATTACTAGCTAATGATGAAATTCATTAATAGACGCGAGAGAAACCACCAATAATGACAAAAACTCTCAAGGTACAAAAGGTACAATCCATGGAATGTGAATAGTGATATGGTGTCGAACACCCGCAGAATCATCCAATCAAAGGCATATGATGTGAACCTTGCATCGGATTCAAAGAACCTACCATTAAGGCATGCAGGATCTAGGGTACCCGAAGGAAGTCTCTAGATCAGCTTCTTCGAAAATGAGTTGAAGTCGACAGGAAGTGACCTGGTCGAAGGTGGGCCATAATTTTTCCCACATTATCGACACTAGATAGAGGAATATGATGATTTGTGAATCAAGACCAACAAAAAATCAGAGGGAGGTTGAAAATTTCAGAGGCAAAATTATCTTGAACATATCAGCAGCACGACCTTGGATTTGACAGTATTTGACATCAAGGGATCTGAGGTCATGGTGACGTAGCAAAGAGAAGATGAGAGATCAAAAGAGATTACCCAAACCCATGGAGGAAAACAAATGACAAAGTGAGATGTCCCCAACTCGACATGAATGCAGAGAAGTGCCATGTTCAAGAGTGACATATTGCCGACTAAAGTCTGGTTCCATTTTCCCCCACCATTTCTAGCAAGTACCCCAATTATTTTTGTAAACAAGCTTGAAGGGGATAGCATAGGCTTGCGATGTAAGTTTGTCCTTTGGAAAAATACAGTCTAGTACATTTTACGATCCCTAGGAAGGAGGAGCTCCAGTAACGTCATAACGATAGAGTCTGATGTCATCAGTTTTTAACGAGTCTGACAAAGGGAGAACTCGACATCTTTTCATATTTAGAGAGTTTGAAAAGAAGTGGAAAAGAAAAATCCAATAGGTCCCTTTCCGTAAATATTCCCTTAGATCCGAAAAGGTAGAAAATAATATTTGAAAGAACCTCTTAGTCACAATAGGCTAAGGTATTCATTTTTCGTAAATAATCTATCCCAGCCTGAAAAAGGGGTAACTTATACTAGGTAGATATCATTTCACAGCCATTTAACGAGTTCAGACCGACAAGAGTCTCGACAATATTTTCAATTTTAGAGAGTCAGAAAAGAGCTAAATTAGACTCCTCCTAGAGGAATGAGTGGTATAAAGGGTAGCAACTGGTTCCGGTAATGGTGGAACTACTCAGAACAAGTGAAGGTTAACAGAATTGCTAACAAGACCACTCATCGCAGCGGTTCCTCAAGAATGGGTAAAACGACCAAGTGAAGGCAGATGATCATCCAAGAAAATGGTAACGATGGAATGAGAAAACCAAGGGTTATCTAAAAAAATGGGCTGATAAAATGGCAATCATGAGAGGTAATGGTTTCATTTTTACACAAGCCTGAAACAAAGATAAATTATGCTTGAAGTTGGTTTCATTTTTACACAATCTTGAAGCAAAGATAAACTATGTTTGAAAAAAAAATTGCATGCCCCCACCATGGTGACTCAATTTGAGGTACATTCCCCCCAAGCTTCAATCCATATGAGAGGCAGATGGAGTGAAGGTTCAAATACGAGATCAAGTGAAATACTCAACTGGGATTTTATGAGATCATATCAAAGACTCGAATTGAACAGGAACGTGTTTCATTGTTTTAACGAGGTTGACACATTAAAAGAACTATCCTCATGAGCTAATTAATTTTTTAACGAGGTTGATACAGAAGACGAACTATCCTCAAATGAACTTGTTTCATATTTTAAGGAGCTTGACATTAGAAAACGAACTATGCTCCAACGATCTTGTTTCATTTTTTAAGGAGCTTGACATAAGAAAACAAACTCTCCTCCAAAGACCTTGTTTCATTTTTTAAGGAGATTGACACAAGAAAAAGAACCATGCTACGAAGACTTCATCATGTCAAATAAGAATTCATGGAATCCAAGAGTTTCTAATCTGATGGGAGAATAATATCTCCGAAATTAGGACCCAATGCCCCCAGCACATAATGCACAACTGCACTATCACTGAATGCAGGCATGGGACAGGTATCCATATAATTAACCTGTGGCAGGGAAGATACAACCATCGGATAAAGACCAGGAAGGGACGATGGTGGACCAGACAGCATACCTGGACCAAAGAATGAAAGTTGATCAATGGTCACGATCTGAACTTTGTGTGGGAAATAGATCACATGAAAGAGGGAAGAGACAAGTGCACCCATGGCATAAGCATAGTCACGCCCCAAGAGTAAATTGAAATCCAAGGGGCCTAGAACAACCATCACGTCTATATAGACAATTTTCTCTCCCAAAGTAACAAGAAACTTTGGAAGGATCCCTAATGGTTGACTGGTTCCTCTTTTAAAAGCCAACAGATTCTGCGTAATAGGCACAAGTGGTGGAGAACCAAAATCTTGCCAAGTATTGGAAGAAAAAATACTAACAGATGCACCTTCATCTATAATGGTGTTGGGTACGACCACATAAAAGGTCTGTACCATGATCTCAAAAGGCACATAACAAGGAAGGCAATATCCTGCAAATCGACTCCAATCGAAGGAAGTGACCAAACTACTTGGAGGAGGTACCATCGAACTGGGATGGTCTTCCCCCAGTGTTACCAAAGAAAGAGGAGCATCCTCCTGGACCTCCATCATGGAAGCAGGAGGAGCAACTTATTGAATCACAGGGACGGGATAATCTTTCTCCAAGTCCAAGGAATCTGAATAAATAAGAGGAACATGAGAGGGATAAGATCCACTCTCAATGGAAAAGAACTGATGAACCATAGGCAGGATCAAGACAAACGATTCCACGTCCATTGGTTGGTTCGGAATGGATTCCTAAATTTGAATTTTCGGTGGAGGGGGATTGACCAAGGATGACTCTTGATCGATCATGGAATCAATTAGTAAAGGACTCAAAGAAAGTTTCTGGTAACCAGCTGGGAGGCAGGGTGCAGAAACATTAGAGTTGTTAAACACTCTCTTGGCTTCATCCATGTACGGACAAAGGTAAATGGGATGATTCCCTTCACACAACTTATAGGGATTGGTAATATTAACCTGTTTCTTATGAGTCTAAGCAGCACTAGTCGAAGATGTGCTACCAATATGACTTATGTTAGCCAAAGGCAATGACAAATGACCATCGGACCATACTTCAAGTACCTTGGGAATGCCACGGCAGTCTCAAATAAGGTGGTCATCTTTGCACAACATGCAAGGGAATTTGACTTTCCATGGAATGTTGGATGGTTTATTGATGGATGGTTTCTTAGGCACAATATCCGCAGAGCTAGCCTCTCCTTTATTTGACTTCTTCTTCTTATTCTTATTATTCTTCTTCTTAGCCACCTGGTTACTAGAATCCAGACTTTCACCAGGAAAAGTAGAAGAGCAGGACGAAGAAACAACAGAAGAAGGGGAGAGGTCAACTTTAGAATCAACACGATGTTGTTGAGGTGGAGGAGATGGTTGTACAGTGGATGGAACACTTGAGACCACAGAGGTTGAGAATAACTAAGTAGGCAAACCAATAGTTAACCCAGGAAGGGATAATGTTGCCATATAAGGAGCACCAACATTTCCAAAAGCAGAAAATGGACCAGGATTCCCTTCGGAGGGGATTCCTTGGTTGGTAAACCCCGTAAAGGTTTCCATTGGAAATAAGCCTCAAAAACCACTAAGGAAGATAACTTTAACGAGGAATATTTTGCGGGCAGTTAATATTTTAAGACATTGAAACAAAACTTTCCCGATTCATATTTTAAGAGTCGAGAAATAGGAAAAAGGTGACTCTATCACTTTCAGGTTGAAGCGAGCATGAAAGGAAAAGTGCTCGATGATCTCTTCTCTTTTTAAAGAGTCATGAAAAGATTGAAATGACTACTCTGGTAATCTAAGAAAGAGGTTGTACCAAGTTTCTGTGAACTGCCATATACACGTTGGTGATCAAATGAAAAAGAAATGACCAAGGAATTTCCATACATTCAGGTAGTCCCCCCAAATGCTGTGTTTGATGTATCATGGCTAGAAGGTGGCAGACTCAAATTCCTATAGAGAAAAGGATTGCAACCTAGATGGGTCTCCCTTTCTATACTCGATGGTACGGGGAGCACAAGTCCATACTAGTGATGTTTGAAGCCAAATGGTGAGTGATAGTTGCTAGGTTTAAAGACGCCGAAACATGTCTCTAACTTAGACCACTAGATGTTTCATTAGGTTTCAATGTTGCCTTAGGTTAATTGAGTAAATTTTAAGCTGATATTGTATTTACGTTTCAATTCCAAGGTCCTACCAAATTTTGGATCTCAAAAATACCTAAATGCAAGCTACATGCGAAAAGATACCATTTCGTTCGATGAAAAGCTATCTACGAGAAATTTAGGAGTTTTCAAGAGATAGAAAATAATAAGAACACACAGAAGCATCCACTACAGGATCTGATGCAAGCTAATGAAAATGAGAAATCTTTCCTAGAATTGTCCAATGCTAGATATGTGAAATACTTTCAATTTCACAATGCAAACAAGAGTGAAAAATATTTTTTTTTCAATGTAATAGAGAAAAAAGTGCACTAAATGACATGAAAAATAAACCAAAACACTAGTTCGAGAATGTTGATGCGAGAGCTGAACTGAAGTAATTTCAATCAACTCAAAAAAAACATAACAAAACTCAAACCAGCGTTGCAATCTCTCAAGTTGAAGAAAGAATTCAAAACAGACCCATACAAGCAGTGTGATCTATGCTTGGAGTGAAAAGAAGAAAAATTGAATGAGAGAGGCAAGAATCATTTAACCAATGCAATCACTCAAATGGATCAAGGGATTTGAATGCAACCAAACCAAGAACGAAGTTGACCGTGAAATAAAAGACTCAAACTCCTATAGGAGGCTCAGCATAACAAAGCACTTAAAAACCCTAAGCTGCAATGCTAATAGAAATAGAAAAACAACTAAAGGAAGAGAGTTGATCACAATAAATAAATAAAAATCCCAAAGAGCTCAAGACATATACAAAAATACCCCAAAAGAAAAAGTATGACCAAAAATATTCAAAACAGACCAAACCCTAAAACCTACAGGGGTCGGTGTGGCTGTTTGGTTGTAACCATCGTCAAACAGGGGATGGTGCAGGTGCAACACTAGCAACTAGAACCAATCGACGTGACTATCTGAAAAAAAAAGCATGCCAAGCCAGTCCACTTAGGAAAAAGGGAATTTTTTTGAAGGATCGAGGTTAGATCTGATCCTCTTGGGCTGAACAAGGGTCTTAGACTTAGCATAATAACCAGAAAAGGAAAAATAAGAAAGAAAAGACCAACAAGAAGACCTAATGGATGAAATACAAACTCACACTGATCCCCAGTGGAGTCGCCAATTTTTTGGTGAGGTAATTTCCCTATGTGGATAGAGGCGATCGCACTAGCCCTAAGGTGGGTCCAACAACAAACAAAACAAGATACAATATTGATTCCAAGTTAATGAATAGATGGAGGTTCAATATATGACTTACCAGAGGTCCTATGTTTTTGTTGTCATCGAAAAGGGTTTCTGCCTCTCGCTCCTAGTTCGACAGATCATGATTCGTTCACTTTCACGCTCAAACACCTGCACACACACACCAAAAGCAATGAAAATATACAACATACTAATTGACATTCGTAACTATTAGTCAGTAAAATAGGACTAAATCAATTTTATTGAATAAATGAGACAACACAATGATGGAACCAACACCATAGTCGAGTATATTAATAAATTAAAGGAAGAGTACAACCAAGTTTCGATGTTGCGGTCTCCTCCAGCAGGGTTCAAGTGGAGTGCGTCTGAAAAAGGCTTGTCAGGAATTCGGATAGGACTCTCTCTGCGAGATTCCCCTTGGTTCTACCTTCTCAATAGCAATTACTCAGCTATAGTATTCTTCTCCAAGTTAAGCTCTTTGGCTGTATGTTCAGCTAGCTTTCATTGAGGGAGAAGGCCCATTTTTATAGAGGGAGAGGGAGAGGTTAGGATCCCTATAATTATGGAAGGGAGGCCTATCTTCAAGGAGTTTTCCATGGGAGGTGGAAACCACTACCTAAAGAGGTAGATCCGTGGCTAATCAACTTAACCACTTCCAGTGACTCATCCCTGAGGTGGTTAGAAGGAAACTTCCACCTCTAATTTTTTTTAAAAATTCCTAAAATAGCTCGACGTGTGTAATACACTGAGATAGAGTGCCAAGTGGCATGGGCTCTAGTGCAAATCTTCCACATCAGTGCGAGGGGTGAACTGGCTACTTTTACCAAGGCCAAAACATAGGTTTTATGTGCTTTTTTGAGGAAATGTCCAACAGGAGAAATTATTTCCTTATGCAAAAGGATGCAAAGAAGGTGTTTTCAAAGTATGACACTGTCACAAGTCATGGGAATGACCCTCCAATATGCGGGCCGAGGGATTGTAGGGATGGTGAAAAAATTTTGTGTAACAGATGCCCCCTAAAGGATGAGATCTGAGAGAGGGGGAGGGGTTAAATGCTTTATCAGAACGCATTCGACCCAAACATTTCTATCAGAAAAACAATAAGTTCAAATACAACTGATATCTCTGATACATGATATGTGGCATGGGCGCAACCATCCATAATAGAGTACATAAAAAGTGAGATCCGAGGTATGGACACATCCATGTAGAAATAAGGATCAACAAATAGATTCATGGATGGTCACATCCATCCAATCAGAAGAGTCATGTAATAAGTCATAGTAATCCACAAAGAACCCACAACCTGGATTTCATCAAAAAAAACCAGGGTCTTGCATCGCATCTTGACTCATATAAGTACAATTTCTAGCATGCGAATGTATGAGTTGAAGTCGAACATGCAAGAAAATCATCTGATTACTAGCTAATGATGAAAGTTGTTAACAGACGTGAGAGAAACCACCAATAATGAAAGCGGCTCTCAAAGTATAAAAGGTACAATCCATGGAATGTGAACAATGATCTGGCATCGAACACCCGCATAATCATCTAATCAAAGGCCGATGATGTGAACCTTGCATCAGATGCAAAGAACTTGCCATTAAGGCATGCAGGCTTCAGGGTACCTGAAGGGAGTCTCTAGATCAGCCTCCTGGAAAATGAGCTGAAGTCGATAGGAAGTGACCTGGTTGAAGAGGGGCCATGATTTTTCCCACATCATCGACAAGAGATAGAGTAATATGATGATTTGTGAATAAGGAACAACAAAGAGTCATATAGAGGTCGAAAATTGCAGAGGAAAAACTTCTCTTGAACATATTGGCAGGACGAACCTGGATTTGGGAGTATTTGACATCAAGGGATCTGATGTCATGGTCACATAGCAAAGAGTAGATGAGTGGTCAAAAGAGATTACCCAAACCCATGGAGGCAAATAATTTATGAAATGAGATGTCCCCAACCCAACACGAATGTAGACAAGTGCCATGTTCAAGAGTGACATAGTGCCGACTAAAATCTGGTTCCATTTTCCCCCACCATTTCTGGCAAGTACCCCAATTATTTATGTAAACAAGCTTGAAGGGGATAGCATATGCTTCCGATGTAAGTACATTTTACGAGCCCTAGGAAGGAGGAACTCGAGTAACGTCATAACAACAGAGTCCGATTTCATCAGTTTTTAACGAGTCTGATAAATGGAGAACTCGACATCTTTTCATGTTTAGAGAGTTTAAAAAGAAGCGGAAAATAAAAATCCAATAGGTCCCTTTTTGTAAATAGTCCCTCAAATCCGAAAAGGTAGAAAACAATATTTGAAAGAACCTCTTAGTTACGATAAGCTAAGGTTTTCCTTTTTCGTAAATAATCTATCCTAGCCCAAAAAATGGGTAAACGTATACTGGGTAGATATCATTTTGTAGCCATTTAACGAGTTCAAAAAAAAAAGATTCTCGACAATCATTTAAATATTTGAGAGTCAGAAAAGAGCTAAAAGTTGACTCCTCCTAGAGGAATGAGTGGTATAAAGGGTAGCAACTTGTTCCAGTAATGGTGTAACTCCTCAGAACAAGTAAAGGTTAAGAGCCTGGCTAACAAGACCACTCATTGCAATGGTTCCTCAAGAATGGGTAAAACAACCATGTGAAGGTAGCTGATCAACCAAGAAGATGGTAACGATGGAATGAGAAAACCAAGGGTCATCTGGAAAAATGGGTTGATAAAATGGCAATCACGAGAGGTAATGGTTTCATTTTTACACAAGCTTGAAACAAAGATAAATTATGCTTGAAGTTGGTTTCATTTTTACACAAGCTTGAAACAAAAATAAACTATGCTAGAAAGAATTTCATGCCCCCAGCATGGTGACTAAATTCAAGGTACATGCCCCGTAAGCTTCAATCCATATGAAAGGAAAATTGAGTGAAGGTTCAAATATGAGATCAAGTGAAAGACTCGTCTGGGATTTTACGAGATCATATCAAAGACTCGAATTGAATAGGAACATGTTTCATTGTTTTAATGAGGTTGACAAATTAAAATAAATATCCTCATGAGCTAATTCATTTTTTAACGAGGTTGATACAGAAGATGAACTATCCTTTGATGACCTTGTTTAATTTTTTAAGGATCTTGACACAAGAAAATGAACTATGCTTCAACGATCTTGTTTCATTTTTTAAGGAGCTTGACATAAGAAAATGAACTCTGCTCCGAAGACCTTATTTCATTTTTTAAGGAGCTTGACATAAGAAAATGAACCATGCTCTGAAGACTTCATCATGTCATATAAGAAGTCATGGCATCCAAGAGTTTCTCATCTGATGGGAGAATAATATCTCGGAAATCAGGACCCAATGCCCCCAACACACGATGCACAATGGCATTATCAATGAATGCGGACATGGGACAGGTAGCCATATAATTAACCTCTGGTGCAGGGAAGATACAACCGGTGGATAAAGACCTGGAAGGGATGATGGTGGACCAGATGGCATGCTAGGACCAGAGAAGGAAAGTTGATCAATGGTCAGGATTTGACCTTTGTGTGGGAAATAGATCACATGAAAGAGGGAAGAGACAAGTGAACCCATGGCATAAGCATAGTCGCAACCCAAGAGTAAATTGAAATCCAGGGGGCCTGGAACAACCATCACGTATATATATATGGTTTTCCCTCCCAAAGTAACAAGCAACTTTGGAAGGATCCCTAACGGTTGACTAGTTTCTCTGTTAAAAGCCAACAGATTCTGTGTAACAGGCACAAGTGGTGGAGAACCAAAAGCTTTCCAAGTAGTGGAAGTCAGAATACTAACATATGCACCTTCATCTATAATGGTGCTAGGTATGACCACATCAAAGTTCTATACCATGATCTCAAAAGTCACATTAGAAGGAAGGCGGTATCCTGCAAATCGACTCCAATCGAAGGAAGCGACCAAACTACTTGGAGGAGGTACCATCGAACTGGGATGGTCTTCCCCTGGTGTTACCAGAGCAAGAAGAGCATCCTCCTGGACCTCCATCATGGGAGCAGGAGGATAAACTTCTTGAATCATAGGGACAGGATGATCTTTCTCCAAATCCAAGGAATTTGAAGAAACAAGAGGAACTTGAGAGGGATGAGATCGACTCTCGATGGAAAAGACCTGATGAACCATAGGCAGGATCAAGTCGACTGATTCCACGTCTAATGGTTGGTCGGGAAGGAATTCCTGAATTTTAATTTACGGGGGAGCGGGATCGACCCAAGATGACTCTTGACCAATCGTGGAATCAACTAGTGGAGGACTCAAAGAAAGTTCCTGGTAACCAGCTAGAAGGCAGGGTGCAGAAATAGTAGAATTGTTCAACACTCTCTTGGCTTCATCCATTTATAGAAAAAGGTGAATGGGATGATACCCTTTACACAACTTATAGGGATTGGTAATCTTACCCTGTTTCTTATGACTCTTATAAGCATTAGTTGAAGATGTGCTACCAATATGAATTTCGAAAGCCAACGGCAACGATGGATGAAAATCGGACCATACTTCAAGTACCTTGGGAATTCCAGGGAAGTCTCAAAGAAGGTGGTCACTTTTACACAACATGCAAGGGAATTTGACTTTCCATGGATGGTTGGATGGTTTCTTAGGTGCAATAGCCACAGATCTAGCCTCTCCTTTATCTGATTTCTTCTTCTTCATCTTCTTCTTATTCTTCCTAGCCACTTGGTTACTAGAATCCAGAATTTCACCAGGCGAAGTAGAAGAGGAGGATGAAGAAATAGCCGAAGAAGGGGAGAGGTCCACTTTAGAATCAACACGATGTTGTTCAGGTGGAGGATATGGTTGTATAGTGGATGGAACACTTGAGACCACAAAGGTCGAGAATAACTAAATAGGCAAACCAACAGTTAACCCAGGAAGGGATAATGTTGCCATATAAGGAGCACCAACATTTCCAAAAGCAGAAAAAGGACTAGGATTCCCTTCAGAGGGGATTCCTTGGTTGGTAAACCCTAGAAAAGTTGCCATTGGAAACAACCCTCAAAAAACACTAAGGAAGATAACTTTAAGCAGAAGTATTTCGTGGGCAGTTAATATTTTAAGACATTGAAACAAAACTTTGCTATTTCATATTTTAAGAGTCGAGAAATACGCAAAATGTGACTCTATCAATTTTAGGTTGAAGCGAGCGTGAAAGGAAAAGAGCTCGATGATCTCTTCTCTTTTTAAAGAGTTGAAAAAAGATCTAAATGTCTACTCTGGTAAGCTAAGAAAGAGGGTGTACCAAGTTTCTGTGAACTGCCATATACACCTTGGTGATCAAATGAAAGAGAAATTACCAAGGACATTCCGTACGTGCAGGTAGTGTCCCCGAATGTTGTGTTCAGTGTATCACAGTTTCAAGGCGGTAGACTTGTCTTCCTACGGATAAAAGGATTGCAACCCAGCGGGATCTCTCTTTATATACTCGACGGTACGGGGAGCACAAGTCCGTACTAGTGCTTTATGAAGCCAGATGGCGAGCGACAACTGCTAGGTTTAAATACGCTGGAACACGTCTCTAACTTAGACCACAAGATGTTTCTTTAGGTTTCAATGTTGCCTTAGGTTAATTGAGTAAATTTTAAGTTGATCTTGTATTTACGTTTCAATTCCAAGGTCCTACCGAATGTTGGATCTCAAAAATCCCTAAATGCAAGCTACATGCCAAAAGATACCATTTCGTTCGATGAAAAGCTATCTACGAGAAAGTTAGGAGTTTTCAAGCAATAGAAAATAGTAAGAACACGCAGAAGCATCCACTACAGGATCTTATGCAAGTTAATGAAAATGAGAAATCTTTCCTAGAATTTTCCATTCTAGATATGCGAAAGACTTTCAATTTCACAATGCAAATAAGAATGTAAACAATTTTTAATTTTTCAATGTAATAGAGAAAACACTGCACTAAATGACATGAAAAATTCACCAAAACACTAGTTCGAGAATGTTGATGCAAGAGTTGAAGCGAAATAATTTCAATCAACTCAAAAAAAACATAACAAAACTCAAACCAACGTTGCAATCTCTCAAGTTGAAGAAATATTTCAAAATATACCCATAGAAGTAGTGTGATCTATGCTTGGAGTAGCAAGAAGAAAAATTAAATGAAAGAGGCAAGAATCATTTAACCAATGCAATCACTGAAACAGATCAAGGGAGCTGAATGCAACCAAACCAAGAACGAAGTTGACTGCGAAATAAAAAACTCAAACTCCTACAGGAGGTTCATCATAACAAAGCACTTAAAAACCCTAAGGCTAAAATTCTGATAGAAATGGACAAACAACTGAAGGAAGAGAGTTGATCACAACCAAAAACAATCCCAGAATACTCAAGACATATCTAAAAATAACCCAAAAGCAAAAGTATGACTAAAAATCTTCAAAACAGAACAAACCTTAAAACATATAGGGGTCTGCGCGGCTGTTTGGCTATAACTAGCACCAAATAGGGGATGGGGTGGGTGAAACACTAGCAACTAGCGCCAATCGGAGTGACTATCTGAACAGAAAGCGCACCAATGAAGTCCACTCAGGAAAAAGGGAAAACTTTTGAAGGATAGAGGTCAGATTTGATCCTCTAGGGCTGAACAAGGGTCTTAGACTTTGCAGAATAATAAAAAAAGGAAAAATAAGCAAGCAAAGACCAATAAGAAGATCGAATGGATGAAAGAAAAACTCACATTGATCCCTAGCGGAGTCACCAATTTTCTAGTGAGGTAAATCCCTTCTGTGGATAGAGGTGATCCCACTAGCCCTAGGGTGTGTCTAGCAACAAACAAAATAAGATATAATATTGATTACTAGTTAACGAATGATGGAGATTTGATAGATTACTTACCGGAGGTCTTATGCTATTGTTTTTATTAAAAAGGGTTGCTGCCTCTCACTCCTGGCTCGACAGATCACAGTCTGTTCGCTTTCACGCTCGAACACCTACACACACACCAATAACAACGACAATATACAAAATACTAATTCACATTCATAACTATTAGTCAATCGAAGAGGACTAAATAAATTGCATTGAATAAACAACACAACACAATGATGGAACCAACACCATAGTCAATTATATTAATAACTGAAAGGAAGAGTACAACCAAGCTTCGACGTTGCGGTATCCTCCAGTAGGGTTCAAGCGGAGTGTGTCTCACAAAGGCTCGTCGAGAATTCGGATGAAACTTTCTCGACAGGATTATCCTTAGTTCTACCTTATCAATAGAAATTACTCCAAGTTCAGCTCTTTGGCTATATGTCCAGCTAGATTTCATAAAGGGAGAAGGCCTGATTTTATAGAGAGAGAGGGAGAGGTTAGGATCCCTATAATTATGTAAGGGAGGCTTATCTTCAAGGAATGTTCCATGGGAGGTGGAAACCATTTCCTAAAGAGGTAGATCCATGGTTGATCAACTTAACCACTTCCAGTGACTCATCCCTGAGGTGGTTAGAGGGAAACTTCCACCTCTAATTTTTAAAAAACATTCCTAAAACATCTTGGCTCGGGTACTGCACTGAGACAGAGTGCCAGGTGGCACATGCTCTATTGAAAATCTTCCACACTAGTGCGAGGGGTGAATTGGCTACCCATGCCAAGGCCAAAACATAGGTTTTCTCTGCATTTTTGATGGAATTTCCAACATGAGAAATGATGTACTTATGATGAAAGATGCAAAGGTGGTGTTTGCAAAGTATGACACTACTCACAAGTCACAGGAATGACCCTCCAATATGTGGGACGAGGGATTGCAGGGATGGTGAAAAAATGTTGTGTAACACTATGGAAACAAGAAATTTGAGAATAGGCGGCATAAGGTAGGCCATATCAGTAAGTATGAGGCCATCCCAACTCATAATATCATGTCTCTATCATTTTTCAAGAAATCATTCCAAGGGTCAAGTCATTTACCACTCATAGGGCCCATTTTACTTCAAAATATGTTTCCAAAAAAACACAGATGCATTTAGTAAAAGTGACAGAGTTTTTTTCCATCATAGGTCAAGGAAGAAAAAACTCCTTTATTTTTTACACAACTATCATGGTTTTGGAGAAATGTCAAAAATACAGGTGCCATAGGAGAGTTGCTTCACTTCTAGAGTGACCTTGGGAAAATCAAGTTTTCTCTTATCTGGAATGTCCAAATGACTTTCTTGATGATTAAAATGATAAGAATAAAAAGATATATTTTGAATGATCGATCATGAGCTCAATTCGGAGTTGAGGAATGCCTCCAAAATTTTCTTGCAATATCACTCTGCATTTATGCACCCTCATTGTGCACTTTTTGACAAATCTTGGGAGAAATGAATTTTGACAGCGAAAATGACCTTCATTTTGCAAAATGAGGGTATTTGTGGAAACTAGACTTGAATTTATTTAAATGAAGCTATCTTGGAGCCAATAGGGACCCCTTTAACCCAGTCAAAAACAACCTGCAAGTTGGGGTAAAATGGAATTGTGCGTTCAACAATTGACTGATTTTTTTGAGTTTTTCTACAAATTTTAATTTTACCTTGGTGAATCATTTTCTTACCTCATGTAATTGATGATGTAAATGTGATTATCATGTTTTTACTATTACCTAGGGTAAATAAATTAGGTTAAAACTCATGATGAGGTGTAATGAATCAGTTTGCAAAAAGTTAGGGTTGAGACACTTTGACCACCCTACACTCTAGGTTTCAGTTCAGACTTTAGTGGGTCAGCTCCTCCTCTCATGGATTCGACCCTTGAGGTTCAGAGAGGTTGTTTGAGGCCTATATCATGTATCTTTTTACTCATTTTTAGAGTTTGGAAGTTTGAATCAGTTTTATTTTTCTAGTTGATCAAGGGAGCTTGTACTTAGTTTTGGCCAAGCTAATAAAGAGGAGTTACAAATATATTTATGGGATACCTGTGGTATTGAATTTATGTCGTTGTTTCTTCTTCAGTCAAATATGATTTTATGTATTTTTCATGTCACTTTCATGTCTATTCTATGATCTTTATACAATTTTGAAATTTAGAATACATTCTTGCACATGCTCTGTTTTGGGTAACTAATCATATTTTGTTCATTATCTTCTGTCTCAGAGAAACACATCCTTTATGATTTTCTCAAAAAAATTCCACAACCATTTCCTCCAAGTGATTGGCATTGTTCCTACCTTTCCCCATTGATCCCTATAACCCTATTTTCATTTCCCTAACCTAGATTTCCTTGATCTAATTCCTTTATCTACTAATTTACCCAACCAAACCAAATCAAAACAACCCCTTACACTCATTATCTAGCCTAAAATCCTAGTTTATCCTGCCCTCTTGGTTTTTACCTTTTTGGATAGATCCCTCTCTAGCTTGATAGGGCTAGCTATCAAGTCAAAATCCTGGTTTTTGGTTACCTCTTTTGCGATTCATTCCTTAGCTTCCACAATCTGGTGGAGGGATAATAGGCTGTCTAGGGACAATTGCCAAAGGAGTGGAAGTGTTTGATAATGAATTGAATTAAGTCATGGAGGAAGGATTTCCAGCCTATTGGGATCCATTAGGCGTGTTCCTCCCATATGAATGTTTTAATATCTGGACCATGTGGCCTATAAATATTTTGTTTCGTTTACTTTTTAGTTACGATGCCTAGTCGTTGAAATTAAAATTTCACCTCTGTTGTTCTTATTCTATGTTATAGGAGTGTTGCTCATGGCATGCTCCAGCTTTTGATCATGCCATTTTTTATCAAGTCATATATACGGGCCTATCAAGAAATAATATCCGACCAAGAGCCCGTAGAAGAATATATATATATATGAAATTCAGAGAGAAATAAAGGGTTATGGATTTTGTGGAAGTTTTTGGGTTCATACAGTGTAGCCTCTCATCTACATACTATTTTTGAGCTCTGAAATTGATATTATGGAGAGAATTTTTTTAAGGCTAATATAATATGACTTTGTATACAATTGGATTCCAATTGAATTAATGAGAAGTATGTGTGTCTTTATATTTTGTTTATTTAGAATTATTGTTTCATTGTTTTCTATTTCAATGACTCATGTGTGAAAGATGGTAGATCTAAATTGTTTAACTCGTGAATTTGTATATGTTCTCGTTGAGGAAGGATGAAATTAATACATTAATCTAGTATATAGCCTTAATATTTCACTCTGTGAGACTTTGTAATCACTTATCTCTTACTTTCCACCTTTCCCTCCAAATTATTAGAGGGTTGGATTCTTACCACAATTAAGCACATCTCCCAGGAATTTCTCTGCCTAATTCCTCTAGTCATCACCAAATTATATTCAAATATATATTCATAGGTTTCTTATTTGGCCCATTTGAAGTATCCTAGATGTATACAGCCTCCCAAGCCCATTTCGAGTGTATATTTTCTTGCATGAGATAAGTACCAAGAGTCTTCATCATTTTTGAACCATAGTCTCATAAATTCTTGGTGAAGATACCTTCAAAGGAGTCCTTAAGTGAATCTATTTAAACCCTTTTATTTTAATATGTCCTAGGCATTGGTATTTAGCAACTTAGGGTTGTTTCTAGGAGTTATAACATCTTTTTTGCGATGTTTCCATGTATCAAATTAGAAATATATTTTCCTTGGAATATGAAATAAGTTCCACCCTTTAGTCAGGTGAGATGGAATGTTTGGAAGTTTCATAACCCTCACCTTGGTGACTCCACTATAATCAGTTTCAAATCATCATTAATATTGGCTTTCACCATGTTTCATACCCGATAAAATACCACGAAGCTAAAAACCCCCTTTGTATATGATCCTGAGAAAATAATCTTCAAAATATTCTAGAAAAATATATAAGCTGGACAGACTGACTTACCACCATTATCCCTCAGAACTTCACCCTCCTCCTCTCAAAGAGATGATATCTATGGTCAAGACTCCACAACGTGAGTACTATAGTACTTTTCAGATGCCTCTTTCCTATCCAATCCATTCATAAAATATGAAGCATAGTCGGTCGACTCTTCCTTCCCTTCCTTCCATCCTACTCTTGAGGCTTAAGAGGTAAAATAAGTCCCAATGTCCCAGAATAACATACATATGAATAAATCATACACTCAACAAATAATAATCATCCCTCACAGCTTCTAGCATCAAACTCAAATCAATAATCTACAACTTCCACCTCCTCAAAAGGTTGTGCATCATTTCCTTCTAAACGAGTATGCCCCATTGGCCATTCCTCAACTAGTAAATGACATGCCGCAATATTATATTAAGCTTCTACCTCAGTTCACAGGGGAAGATATCACCCCACCATGACACACATTGAGAATTATTGTGCCTATGCTAAGAATGTGAATGTGGAACATCTTGATTTAGTATTGAGGCTCTTCCTTGAATCCTTGGATGGAGAGGACCATAAGTGGTTTAAATAATTAACCAATTCCACACATGGGAAGAAATGGAGAATATGTTTTCTTAGAAGTGATGAGAGAAGAGGGACCATGGATATGTCCTTACATATTTTAATTCATTGAGGAAGAAACACAATGAGGATGTTAGTGAGCTTATTAAAAGGTTCAACAATTTATATAATAATCTATCTGTAGAGATAAAACCCCCTCAAGCTCTAGATAAATTAGTTTTTGTTGGGGTCTTTGAACCAGAATTTGGATTAACCCTTAGAGAAAGAAATCTTTTGTCTCTCAATCAAATTCAAACAAATTCTTTCAAGGTAGAACAAAATTTTTCCTCTACTGGAAAATTAAAGGGAAAATTAGATCAAGAAGGAAGAAGGAAGAATAAGGATGAAGCCACCACCTTGCACCAAGAGAGAGAGTCACAAGAGTATAGAATAGAATAAATGAAAAATTTAATAAAAATTCTCTCCAATATGCTAGTAAATCTCGAGTTAGAAGCCAAGAGATATTTTCCTTAATCAAATCAGATGGTTCCTAACTAGGGTTTCAATCCGCAGTATTGAAAGCCTCATCTACATTTTTTGCAACGTGATAGAAATGAGAAACATGATCACATTAAATCCCTTTTATACTTGGAAGTAGAAGTAGAAGGGAAGACAGAAGAAATCATAGGCACTTAGGAGAACCATTTTTTTTCTTATTGCAATGAAGAGGGAGGTGAACTAACTCTACAAGAAGATGGGGAGGAGTGGGAGGTTCCCCCAGAAGAGAAATATATTCATAGTTATTGCAGGGAGTTTTTATATTTTATGAAAGCTCAGCTCCAAAAGAAATATGACCTTAGGTCCTCCCACAAAAGAGCCAAGGTGCAAATCCAAAATGACGAGTTAGTGTCAAAGAGCCAAACTCCTCCTCTTTCTCCAGATAAGGGAAAGAAGCCACTGGAAGAAAATTTTTTCCAAAAGGCTACTACATCCACATCTATGGGCTAATATCCCACCCCTTGAAAAGTTGATAATCCTCCCATTCCACCTCTGAATTCATTCGACCAACCTAGAGAAGATAATGAAACAAATCAAGTTCAAAAAGGACCAATCATCTTTAACATCCAAAAAGAATTATAAAAGATCAAAATATAGGTCCCTCTTAGTAATCTATTGAAGAACCCATCATACAAAGCCCAAGTGTCCCAACTAATGTATCCTCTCATTGGTACTCCCTTTCAAGATGGTCTAAATCTCAAAGAATAATGACGCGTGGTTGTTTTTCGATCCCATGTAGGAGAGCAGGACTCATCCACACCTCCGTTCTATGTCACCCTGGTAATACATGAATTATTGTTACACAATTGTATGCTAGACTCAGGGGCATCACACAACCTCCTGCCACTATCCGTCATGAAGAATATTAGGTTGTAGATTACAAGGCCATATAAATACTTATATTTGTTTGACTCCAAGACAGTAAAATGTTTGGGGATGATAAAGGATTTGGTAGTAAACTTGGCACGGATTCCTACTAAAAGTGTGGTGATGGATATAATAGTGGTAGATATACCAGCAAGATTTGGTATGTTGATATTTAGGTCCCCAGGATTCAAGATCAGAGGATCAATAAAGCTTGACTTAACCTATGTTATTATCCATGTTTTCAGTGGGGAAGAGTAGAGGTTGTACAAAGAATCAAGGTTCATGAAAATGTTTACCCGAGACGATGGTTCAGCTAACTCCCTGATATATAACAAATATTGTGAGTTCTCTTCCATAATTTTGGAGGAAGACAAGATTATCCTTCTGGAAACAAATTCTTGCCCTCCAAAATGGGTCTACGTCAAGAAGGAAGAAGGAAAAGAGATTTTGACTTTACGGTTTTATGGGGTAGGTGTTATTCTAATATCACCTGAACATACTTCATTTCCATTTCTTTCAAGCTACAATTAGAAGCCACAAATTATGTATTTGAATATGAGGCACAATTGTTGGGATTTTAATTAGCAAAGAATATGAACATTCAAAACCTCAAAGTGTTCGGGGATTTAGATTTGGTGGTGAAGCAAGTGAGACCTCAATGCCAAGAAAATCATCCCAGGCTCAAGGCCTATAGGAACGAGGTGTGGAATTTGGTATAAATTTTTTTCCTAGCTTTCAATATCCAATTCATGCATGGGGACACAAAATTGGATGGAAGATTCACTAACTGTGGTAGCTAGTAAGTTTTCATCCCCCAAGAATCCATTTCTTAGATATGAAATAGAGGTGTGGTACAATCCATCCATTCCCGATAATGTTAAATACTGGAAAGTATTTGAATATGAGGAGAATATCAAATGATTCATGGAGATGGGTGGATAATTCTCCAGTTGAGTAATAGACCCAGGAGATGGTGCAGAAGTCGAAGAACCAAAGACAAGATGGGAGGAAACTCTCGTTGGACACATAGTCCTTCAGATGAAGGGAAACATTATCCTGAGTGGTCCAGCAAACATAGAGAGGCTCTTTGACAAGAAATACATCCTGGTGAAACCTGTTAAGCGAGTGCTTGAAAAGCCAGTAAGAGATATAAATATTGGGATAGATGAAGACATGAAGCTTATAAATATATCAAAAGGGGTCCTTAAATAATATCAAAGACAATACCTGAAATCATTCATGTCCTTCAAATACGTCTTTGCTTGGTCATATCAATATTTTAAGACTTTTGACATGGAAGTTATACAACATAAAATCCCCCTCAAGGAAGATGTTAAGCCACACAAACGAAAGTTATGGCAGATAAATCCACTCCTTTTTCCTGCCATTGAGAAAGAAGTCAAGAATTTTTTGCAAGAAAATGTTATTGTGCCCCTAAGGTATTTAGAGTGGGTAGAAAACCTGGTACCCATAAGAAAGAAAAATAGTGAGATCAAGCTTTGTGTGGATTTCTAAAATTTGAACAGGGCTTCACTGAAAGATAAATACCCCCTCTGGAAAATGGATCACATCCTATAGAAGGTCATGGCACTAAAAGAAAAAGGTACATTGGTGAGGGGCGAAAATGGTCACCATAAGCTCATTGGTGAGGGTCAAAAGAGCCTTCGCCACCAAAAACTGAACGTCACCAAAGGTGGCATCACCGAAAGTATACGTGTTGTGGTGACATTCAAGGTCCATCACCAATAATGATTTATAGTGACGAATAGTGGTAGTGCACCATTTCATATAAACGTGGTGACGAGAAAATAGCACATAGTCACCAAAAAGCTGAACGTCACCAAGGGTGGCATCAGAAAGTATGGGTGTTGTGGTGACATTCAAGGTCGGGTTACCAATAATTATTTATAGTGATGGATAGTGACTATCACCATTTCATATGAGAAATGGTGACGGACAATAGCCTCCATCACAAAAGAACTGAACTTCACCAAAGGTGGCGTCGCCGAAAGTATGTGTTGTGGTGACATTCAAAGTCCGTCATGAATATTGATTATAATGACGGATAGTGACCATCACCATTTCATATGAATAGCAATGATTTTTTGTGATGGACCTTTTGATGGCCGTCACTATTGGTGCATATATATGGCGATGTTCATTGATCGTCACCATAAACTCATTGGTGACATCAAGGTCCGTCACGAATAATGACTATAATGACAAACATTGACCCTCACCATTTCATATCAACAATAATGATTTACGGTGATAGACCTTTAATAGTAGTCACTATTGGTGCGTATATATGGTGGCGTTCATTGACCTTCACCATTTCATATCTTGGTGAGGGTCGAAAAATGTCACCATAAGCTCATTGGTGATGGTCAAAAGAGCATCTGTCACCAAAAATTGATCTTCGTCATTTTCTATATATGAATATCAGGGTACGATGGAATCAAACCACTAACCTCCTGCTTGTAAAGCAGGTTCTCTTCCATTGAGCTAGCACCCTTTAAAGAATTAGAATTTAAACTAGCAATTGCCCCTAAAGATGCAAAGATACACAAAGGAATAAGAACCAGGAAAACTGAAAGAATTTAGTGTCCTTGTTCCTATTTTTATTCTATGATACTCTACAAAGTATGATCTTGATCTATGATGTATTTGTGCCTAGTGGTTCTAATTTAATAATAAATATTATATTCAGATAAAATAAATGAATAACTGAGAGGCCTTACGAGCTAATTTTTAATCCTTACATCAAAATCTCTTAATATTCAAGTCTATGGAACAACTCGCTCAAATTTCAAACTGAAGTAGATTTTAAATGGAAATCCTAAAACCAACGAAGTAGTTTACAAGTTAACATTTTGGATATAACTTCTGTTAAATTTATATGACAAGTTATGCCATAACCTTGAAACTAGTTTCTTAGCTAAAAGACTTTCTTAAGACAACAATGACAAAGAAAGATAGTCATGGCAAGAAAAATTCTCTTTTTTTTTCTAATGAGGGTGCATGTAACTTGATAAAGGTTGTATGAGAATATCAAACCATAAACAGTTTCACTAAAACATGGAAATGACAAAGTCTTGTTAAGCAACAAAGGTTTAGTTGAATATATGAAAAGCATCGAGCTAAATGATATAATTAAACTAAAAGTAACTGTAAAAAAATGAAATTTCCATCATATACCATCTGGTTTGGTTAGTTCTTCAGAAAGAGAAAGTGCAGTTGCATGATCCAGCTCCTCGTCTTGATTATGTAATGGACCATCCTGAACAAAAATGTCCACATACAACAATCAATGTTATTGTACTGGTAAGACTTTTGATATAATCTATCAAAGCATGTACTATGTAGGAGAATAACTAGAAAGCACAACTAAAAATTTGAATCACAACATAAAAATATAAAAAAACATGCAATAGGAAAGGAACAACTCCACAATATGAGAAATATGCAACATATAACTACTACTAAAATATAGTCGATAAAATTAAACTAAACTCACCTAACACTAGTAAATTTGGTTGAATTTTCGACGGCCAAAGTGTCATTATTCCGACACATAGTCGTCGCAAGAGCGACAGTTTGAGGCTGGAAAAAGTGTAGTTAGCGATAGATTCGCAATTTTGACACTTCAATAAAGCATCAGAAGAGAGACACTTGTTCTGATGCTTTATTGAATTGTCGTAATACCGACAATTTTAAAGTGTCGCAATATCGACGCATTTAAAGTGTCGCAATACCGACGCGATTTTAAAGTGTCTCAATACCGACACTTTGCAAAAGTGTCTCAATACGATGCTTTACAAAGCGTCGCAATACCAACACCGGAAGAAGTGTGTAATGCGAAACGGACATTTCAAAATTTAAAAATAAATTGCAGAAAACGTCATGGTAAAAAGAAATTTAAATATATATATTTTTTAAATGAAACTTTTAAAAACGGACTGCGCATACGGGCCAATATGTGCAAGTTAGAGTATTATACTCCACTAGCCTTTTAATTTAGTGCACAAGGCATCAAGAGAGCAATAGACTAATACTTCATACATGATTACAATAATATTTCCTCAATTAGCATCAAGAGAAAAATTAGAACTTGCAAAACGAGAAGAGTAAAAAAAATCATGATTACGGAACAACTTCACAACAACATTTGCATTCAATTAAAGTCACTGAAATGGAAATAGGATAAAAAGTGGATATGCATTAGAAATTCTCATGTGTTGTTTAAATTTAAAAAAAAATAAAAATGAAACATTAAAACTGGACAGGAAATTGAATAGTACAAGTATTAATCATGCTTAACAAAATAGTGCCACATGAGCTTTTCACGTAATGTGGGAATATGGTTGATCAAGCCTTGACTATAATGATGAAAATTAGCTTCCATAATTGTTCCGAATATATATGGGAAATTTAGACAAATGAATGAAAACTCCCTATCCTACATTAAGTACATGCAGGCAAACTTACCCATATATCATATGTAATGCAGCCAACACTAAGTACTTGCAGACTAACATATACATGTTATCATGTCAGCATGGATACTTTCAAGCATGGATGGAAGAAGGATCAAATCCTAGAAGACGAATTTTAAAGAGGGATAAAAGGTAAACCCAGATGTGAACTAAAAAAGATCACTGAGGCCCTCTTTCTAAACAGAATCATAGATATACAAACCCACATATATTGCATGTTATTACTTATTAGTGCATGCATCAAATGTTTCCATCAACCATAAAACTGAGGTTAGATGAACTAAAACTCCTTAAATATTTAGCCACATCACTCAGAGCAAGGAAAAGTCTCTAGAACTGTGACACCATAGATCCAGCTCTGCAAGATTGGCATCGTATGACAAAAAACAAGTTCAGCAGAAAAATTTACACAGATCTGTTGTAGAAGGGAACTTTGATATGGAAATCGATGTGCATTTTATATTAGTGTCATGACTATCAATGACAACCCAAAACAGAGCACTGAAAAAAGGTAAAAACATAATGTTTCTTTCTTAAGCAGAGACTCTGCAAATTCCATGCAGGTATTGAAACCTTATTTTCTATACACATCTAGATACCCATAGACATTGCATGCTATCTATACACATATAGACACCCATATGGCATAGACATTGTATGCTATCGAGAACATACATCAAATGCCTTTGTGGATCTCAAACCTGTGACTAACCTCAATAAACCAAAACAGCTTGGTTATATGGGACCCATGACCTGAAAAAATTAACGTGTTGAGACCTGAAAGGAAAATTGAACTTTTGTAGGGAACCTTGACATCATAAAACATATGGCAATCCAAAGCAGAATAATTCATAATTTCAACCACAAATTTAGCCTAGTAGGGAACCTGGATATGATTTAATGTAAATGCAAGCAGTTTCTACTCTGACACCCGTACTATCTTGAACAACTGAAAACAAAGGACTGAAGAAAGGTGAAAATAGAATATCAGTTTCTCAAGCTAAAGAAATTAGAAATCCCATCATAGTCAGCTAAAACTGCTGAAGGTAAAAAGTTAAAATAGAATGCCGCTTTCTTAAGCAGATTTCATGCATACACCAAAAGAAAAAGAAAATAAACTAACTCCAAAAGAAACCACACACATCTCGACTCACATACAGGCCAATATGTGTAAGCTGGCAATCCATGCTCTCCACTAATACTTGGTAATTTAGTGCACAAGGCATAAAGAGAGCAATAGACTAATACTTGGTACATGATTGCAACAATATTTCCTCAATTAGCATCAAGAGAGCAATTAGAACTTGCAAAATGAGAAGGGTAAAAAAAATCATGATTGCGGAACCACTTCACAACAACATTTGCATTCAATTAAAGTCATTGAAATGGAAATAGGATAAAAAGTGGATATACATTAGAAATTCTCGTGTGTTGGTTAAATGTAAAAAAAATAAAATAAACTTTAAAACTAGATAGGAAATTGAATAGTACAAGTATTAATCATACTTAACAAAATAGTGTCACATGAGATTTTCATGTAATGTGGGAATATGGTTGATCAAGCCTTGACTATAATGATGAAAATTAGCTTCCGTAAATTTTCCGAATTTATAGGGGAAATTTAGACAAATGAATGAAAACTCCCTATCCTACATTAAGTACATGCAGGAAGACTTACCCATATATCATATGTAATGCAGCCAACACTAAGTACTTGCAGACTGACATATACATGTTATAATGTCAGCATGGCTACTTTCAAGCATGGATGGAAGAAGGATCAAAGCCTGGAAGACAAATTTTAAAGGGGGATAAAAGTTAAACCGAGGTGTGAACTGAAAAATATCACTGGAACCCTCTTTCTAAACAAAATCAGAGATATACAAACCCACAGTTCATGCATCAAATGTTTCCATCAATCATGAAACTGAGGTTGGATCAACTAAAACTCCTTAACTATTTAGCCACATCACTCGGAGCAAGGAAAAGTCTCTAGAACTGTAACACCATAGATTCAGTTCTGGTAGGATTGGCTTCGTATGAAAAAAAAACAGTTCAGCAGAAAAATTTACATAGATCTGCTGTAGAAGGGAACTTTGATATGGAAATGGATGTGCATGTTATATTAGTGTCATGACTATTCAATGACAACCCAAAATAGAGCACTGAAAAAAGGTAAAAACATAATGTTTCTTTCTTAAGAAGAGACTCAGCACATTCCATGAAGGTATTGAAACCTTATTTGATATACACATCTAGACACCCATAGACATTGCATGATATCTATACACATCTAGACACCCATATGGCATAGACATTGTATGTTATCTAGAACATACATCAAATGCCTCTGTGGATCTCAAACCTGTGACTAACCTCAATAAACCAAAACTGCTTGGGTATATGGGACCCATGACCTGAAAAAATTAACGTGTTGAGACCTGAAAGCAAAATTGAAATTTTTTAGGGAAGCTTGACATCATAAAACATATGGGAATCCAAAGCAGAATAATTCAGACATTCAACCACAAATTTACCCTAGTAGGGAACCTGGATATGATTTAATATAAATGTAAGCAGTTTCTACTCTGACACCAGTACTATCTTGAACAGCTGAAAACAAAGGACTGAAGAAAGGTGAAAACAGAATATAATTTTCTCAAGCTAAAGAAATTAGAAATCCCATCACAGTCAGCTGAAAACTGCTAAAGGTAAAAAGTTAAAACATAATGTTGCTTTCTTAACCAGAAGACTCCCCATTTCATGCATACACCAAAAAAAAAAAACTAACTCCAAAAGAAACCACATACATCTCGACTCGCATACAGACCAATATGTGCAAGCTGGAAATCCATGCTATCCACTAATACTTGGTAATTTAGTGCACAAGGCATCAAGAGAGCAATAGACTAATACTTGGTACATGATTACAATAATATTTCCTCAATTAACATCAAGAGAGCAATTAGAACTTGCAAAACGAGAAGGGTAAAAAAAATCATGATTACGGAACCACTTCACAACAACATTTTCATTCAATTAAAGTCACTGAAATGGAAATAGGATAAAAAGTGGATATACATTAGAAATTCTCGTGTGTTGGTTAAATTTAAAAAAAAAAAAAATGAAACTTTAAAACTGGACAGGAAATTGAATAGTTCAAGTATTAATCATACTTAAAAAAATAGTGTCACATGAGCTTTTCACGTAATGTGGGAATATGGTTGATCAAGCCTTGACTATAATGATGAAATAGAGCTTCTGTAAATGTTCCGAATATATAGGGGAAATTTAGACAAACGAACGAAAACTCCCTGTCCTACATTAAGTACATGCAAGTAGACTTACCCATATATCATATGTAATGCAGCCAACACTAAGTGCTAACGGTGTGTATACATGTTATCATGTAGGAATCACTACTTTCAAGCATGGATGGAAGAAGGATCAAATCTTGGAAGACGAATTTTAAAGAGGGATAAAAGGTAAACCGAGGTGTGAACTGAAAAAGATCACTGAAACCCTCTTTCTAAACAGAATAATAGATATACAAACCCACAGATATTGCATGTTATTACTTATTAGTGCATGCATCAAATGTTTCCATCAATCATAAAACTAATGTTGGATGAACTAAAACTCCTTAACTATTTATCCACATCACTCGGAGCAAGGAAAAGTCTCTAGAACTGTAACACCATAGATTCAGCTCTGGCAGGATTGGCATTGTATGACAAAAAAGCAGTTCAACAGAAAAATTTACACAGATCTGCTGTAGAAGGGAACTTTGATATGGAAATGGATGTGCATGTTATATTAGTGTCATGACTATCAATGACAACCCAAAATAGAGCACTGAAAAAAGGTAAAAACGGAATGTTGCTTTCTTAAGCAGAGACTCTGCACATTCCATGCAGGTATTGAAACCTTATTTTCTATACACATCTAGACACCCATAGAAATTTCATGCTATCTATACACATCTAGACACCCATATGGCATAGACATTGTATGCTATCCAATGACTATAAATAGGGCAGCTCAACCTCATTTCAGAGACAAATTTTCGGTCAAGGTTTGAAGCTATAAAGTGGTGTGAAATTCATCAAGAAGAAGCCTTATAACCAACCAGGAGAAGGGAAGGAAGAGCCAAGTCTTTGGCATATTTTTGGGACTGTTTTGGGTCCAAGTAAACTCCACACATGCAAGATTGCAGACCTGCCTATGGCAGGAAGAAGGCTGAAATATTGCAGTCACCATAAGAGAGTACTTAGGGTGAAGAACAAGGAAGATATCAATCCGAGTTGTCAAGTAAGCAGTCTCAACCTAAAGCGAAGGGAATCAAGGTTCCCAAGTTGATTATTCACACATGCTAGGGTTTCTGAAGGAAGCCGAGAAGTTGCAGGTCTGAATCAGAGAAAAAAAAAGTTGAAATCTGAAGTATAGCCAAGGTACCAAGGTACAAAGGAAGGCAAGCAAGCAGTTGGACCAAGTGTTGACTTGGACACGAAAGAGAAGTAGTGAAAGGGAACTTGTGTCTTGGTCTTGGAGAGTCAAATAGGTCAAGGGTCTTGGTCTTGATATTCGTCAATTGAAGTCTCTATAAGAAGAATAATTCGTTTGGGTTTTCCTCTCATATGGGAGAGGTTTTAGCCCTAGGTGATCGCCTATATTATGTGTCTTCTGTCTCTTTATGGTTTATGCATTGGTAGTTGTTTAATGAGGAACACTATAATAATATAAGTAAAATAAGATCCTAACCTAAAAATTAAAAAGGCATTCACAAGTAGGTATCTAACCAAGAGAAATTACCTAATCTTGATGCCCTAGATTTCTCAACACACCTAAGGATAATCCCCCTCACCAACGGTAATGCACTGACATTTCTGACCCCTAAATTTTGGGCTATTAATGCATTTATCATTTGTGCACCAACTTGACACTTCATGGTCTAGGTATGATATAAGGGAGTTTTGATAATTTAAATGGATTGTAATGTCCATTGCTTATATTCGTGGTGGCTAGTAGCTACACTTGTAGTGCATTTTCTTTATTCTTTAAATGACATGACATATTGCTAAATTTTTAATAGTTAAAAAGAAGCATTTGAATATATATACACACACACACACACACAGAGATATATATATATATATATATATATATATATATATATATATATATATATATATATATATATATATATATATATATATAGTTTGGTCAAACTGCATGTCCCACTAGCTACATCAAGATGCTGCATTCCTGGAAATGGACTCAATTTTGAGACAAGTCTGCAAAAGCCAGATCACACAAGAAGAAATAATTTTTTCATGCATCCAAAGACAAACTGAGTAGAGATTCAAGGAATTGAAATTAAATGGTTTTAATTATAACAAATAAATATGAACCTATCCTTCCAAAGCCGGTGAAGACCAACATTCATTATGTCATTCATGATGTCATATTTTGAGGCAACACTACTAAAAACATCACCAACCATTCTACTTTTCTCCGCTTCAGGCACATCTTTAAAGCCTGCACATAGAAGCATGAAAAATGCTTCAGGACAATGTCACTTTATAGTTTCCATACCTAAGAACTACAACAAAATAATAATGAGGAGCACATTACATGGAATTTCAAAGCAAAAAAATAGATTAGATGTGCCAATGACATATAGGCATGACATATATAGTATTGTCGGTAACTAGATCTGACTCCTTTGTGATTAAAATAACGATGATTTCTATTTAGTGACATCTAGATGAACATTGCTTCCAAATTCCAAGCAATGACACACCTGTTCAATCTAACTGCACCAAGAGCTGCATTCCACAGCCCAAGTGTTTATATGTTTGTGATAGTTGGGGTGACATATTTTTTGTATATTATAATTCTTCTAAAGTATACGTCTAGGCTAATATGGTTGATCTTACACTCATGAAATTGTTAATAAGTAACACAAGCCCATCATAACTGATAATTGGTTATGCCAGAGGTATAAAAAAAAACGAGGTGTCAATATCAATTCCATGTGTCAATCTCCATGCTGAGGTGTGAAAACAATGAGAATGGCACATCAAGGTTTTTTGAAGACTCCTGGAAGATAACAAATCCAGGGTCTTTAGAAAACATAGATGCTGGAACCCTTAACTCTAAACTTCATAAGTTTTACTAAAACAACAAATACCGAGACCACAGTGAAACCTTGGTTGATAAGTTCAGAAAAAAAATAAAATTGAACAATAACAAGATTAAAAATAGATCGGTCAGAAACAGTGACAAAGTGAATCAATTTAAATCCTGAAAAAACTCAATACCAGAACAACGAAAAAACATAAAAAATCAAAGTGGCAACAAGAACAATAAATGAGAAGGATATTGCATCTGAATAATTCAAAAGCAGAATGGCTGTTTTGAAATGATAGAATTTAGCCATCTTCCCCAGCTCTTATTTTTCATTCTATGTTATTGTTTTGAAGACGGGCTAGATCAATTTCCTCAAGAGATGCATCAAGAACTCCCTTCTTCGGTGTACCTCATAAACACTATGTTGTCGTGAGTCCCAATTTTTGTGATAACATTAATAGATTCCAATTTCAATCTTGAATTTTCTTCATATTTTCAGATTAAAAGAATTTTGAATGGTAAAATGTATTTCATTTGTTTATTGTTCTATTTCTTCTTTTTGTATTCCAATAGCATATATTTTTTACTGGTGTGTACATGCATGCAAAATAGAACTGAACACCTTGAGGCACAGATGAAAGAAAATTATAATTTTTATTTCAAAGTTAGCTGAAGCAAAGGACATACCTGAACATTAATTTCTTCCATGAGAATCTCCTTGGCCTTTTCACGCAATCCTCTGACTTGCAACCATAAGAAAAACATTATTAAAAAAATATATATTTTCTTCAATACAAAATTTAATCCATTATCATAACCTACTATATATCATATTTATGATTTTTGCACCTAAGCCCAAACAATCTCAATGGTATGTTTAACTACAGAATAGAGGAGTTATACCCAGACGTCTACACACACAACTCTATTGTTTCATAACACTATAAAATAATATCTCAACAATTTATTATCTGAGCATATCAATGATATCATGGATTAATCGTTAATTCATAGAATTCATTGTCACGAGAGGATCTAACAAATGTTTCAAAAAGGATATATTGTTGGAATGTTCATCCCAACCACATTCCCAGATATCATAGATAACTGACTCCTTTAATAGATCTGTGCAATAAAATATCAACAAGTCATTTTCAAAAGTCTTAACGGTTTGAAGTTTGAACTAATGATCAAACAAACGAAACATCTGCAAAAAAAATATTTAATATTTAACATATTCAAAAGTCTTAACAAGTCACAACATCCCAAACCAAATGAGTAGTTGTAGTAACCTAAGCTCCCTCCAAAATTAGCATTCTAATCCCCTGTACCTTCTTGAAAAAACCAGAACACAAGACAGAACCACAGAAAACAAAATAATTAGGGTATTTGAGGACACGGTTTGTTGTGCCCTCAATTACTTGTCAAATATCAAGGGCATCAAGAAGCATACACTATTTTCATCGATCAAAAAGGTTTTAAAAGTCTAATCACAAGATCAGTAACTAAGGTGACTCCACACTTTTCTAAGACATCTAAATTTATTAACGACTAAACAACCTTTAAAGATGCAAGCACCCGATAAAACCAAAGTTTTAAAAGGCTAATCACAAGATCATCAGGCAAGGAAAAGATAGATACACACTTATCCAAGACACTTATAAACCACTACAGACCCCGAGCCACCCGATATATACATCCCGAAGATTCCACCTAGGTTCTATTTTCTTGAAAATTATGGATCCAACTCTTGAACGCTAAACGGTCTCACACTTAACCAAACTGAAACGATAAACACAAAGCGTTGCGCTAGAAGAACGCAGTTTGCAGGCCATTGAAACAAAATTTCCCTTTAAAAAATGGTTCGAAAACCCTAACACCATAAAGAACAGCGATTTAGATTCTAATACAGCCATTCGTACCAAGCATTTTCGCCAACAACCTGAAAATCTGCCCAGCGGGGGTTCGTATGCCGCCGGATCAATGT
Organism: Pinus albicaulis; assembly: GCA_034641835.2. NCBI lineage: Eukaryota > Viridiplantae > Streptophyta > Pinopsida > Pinales > Pinaceae > Pinus > Pinus albicaulis. The sequence goes on from CM076580.1 coordinate 863,821,401, forward strand.
GCCGACATGGTGTACAAGAACCGTCTCGGCAAAGAGAGGGCGCATTTTCTCATACCTTTACAAAACCTAGGTTTCACAATAGAAACTTCTAAAAAAAAATGGATCTCAAACAGAAACTTCATACGAAATTCATAGATTTAAAGCGAAGGGTTTAAGGGCTAAAACTACTGGCCTCCTGTCCTGAGAGGGGCTTGAACTGCATTAGCTATTCAATCTGGGCATTGAGTTAGCCATAACCGCTGGACGACAAGACCAGCTCCTCACTCATCTTGTTCGGCGTCGAAATTCTCTCCTTTCTCTCTCTCCCCTTCTCGCCCCTGCCATCCCTGTGTCTTTCGGCCACTTCCTGAGAATTGAACCCTTGACCTTGTGGTTGTTGTCCATTGGTCCACACTATTGATGTTGCTACTGCAACTTTCTATCGAACAAAAATAAAATATTTGTGTGTGCGATATATGCGGCCTTTAACGAATGCCTCCCTTTCTTGCTTTGGCCCGGTCAGTCTGGTAGAGCGCATTATTGTTATTATTACGATGATTTATTAATTATTATTATTTTAGTTTAAGATTTAACTCTCATATTTTTTAAATTGTTTTAATTTTAATTTCAGTATTGTTATTAATTCCTATGTTTTTTTTTCTTATTGTTGTAATTTGAATTTTTTTATTAATTTGAATTTCTATATTTTTTTTTATATTATGTTAATTTTAATTTAAGTTTCCACAATCATTTAAATTTATTTCTAGTCTTCTTGTTTTGATGTTATTTTAATATTAATTTAAGTTTCACATTATTTTCTATAATATCTTAATTTTAATATAAGTTTCTATGTATGTCTAATCTTTTGTTTAATGTTATCTTAATTTTAATATGAGTTTCTATGTATCTCTAATTTCCTTATTTTCTATGTTGTACCCGACCTGACGATGCTACAAGGGAGAAAACGGAAAACGGGCTGCTCAAACATGCATAAGGCACTTGGGTGGTCACAACTTAGCGAAACTGATATGGGCACCCTCGAACGAAATGGCCCGACCCAAACGCGCCTGGTCGGTGACCTCACACGGCGTGAAACAGTGCGCCCAATGAAAGATGTGATGCTAGGGCTACCTCACATAACCCCACATTTTCCTCTTTCCTGTGCATATAAATGCATCCAAAAATTCTCACCCCCAATAAATCTCAACAATCTAGGCAACCTCACAATGTTCTATCTTTTGAACTACCAATTTGAATAACATAGGTGTGGAAGCTCTTTACCCTTACTATATGATTATGAAAACATACCCTCTACTGTGCATCAAAATGTATGCACCTGCTTAATCCTCTTATCTGGAAATTTAGAGTATTAATGTGCGGAATATTCTTTTAAAAGGTTATAAAGCCCTCATTGTATACTATGTGCAATTGTATAAAAACCCATATTACACAAAGGTCCAACAATCAAATCAGAGGGCGGTAGATATCTAATCAACCCTATGGTTTAGACCATATAATAGGGATTCTCAGTCCCACCACCTAATAATCCATTAATAGAACTCTGACGTTGATTTAAAATAGAACCCAACAAACAATGGGGTCCCACAATACAATTTAACTTACCTCCCCATCTTACAGCCAGAGGCTTATCGCATTTTACCTTGCCAAATCAACGATCATCACGCGACCAACTTGTCCACTTTTTAATGCCCCTCTCAGCTCATTAATATCCATGCAACTTTAGAGTGTGACCACCATCGATGCTTGTTGCCACTCGATCGGACGAGTATCGCTCTTTCTTTTGAACGAACTTTAACCCTCCAAAAAAGTGAGAAATGGGTTGTTTTGCAATACAGCCTTATGCCAAGTTTTGAGCACAGAGACATATCACATTTTTATTTCAAAAACCGAATACCACTTTTAAACTTTGCGAATACCACCGAGTTGGTTCAAAAAACTGTTGTCTCTATTTATGCTCCTAGTTTTGCTTCCTTCTCCCTCATGGTTCCATCCACCTCTTAACTACGTTTTCATTCAATTCGGGGTCCTTGCAAGTTAAACCACTCCATCAGATAGTGTTAAGGTTTCATTATAAAACCTCGCCATCACTTCCAATATCATGAACAGAGGTTAACATCCCTCCTGATTCACCTCGACACTTCCAACGCAAACCACAATGTCGATATAATTGACATCGACTCTTCCACCCATTTAGGGCCTTATCTCCGAACTCTATCATAGAGTTCTCCCTTTACACTATAGATATCCTCTATATATTAGGAATTTAACCACACAAGGTCAAATTCATAGGACTCAACCACAGTTTTCCAGTTATCCATCAAAGGCGTGTAGAAACACCATTACCCCCAGATATCAGAGTTCCATTCACACAGTTAACTACAGAGGTCTAAAAAATTCTCACGTAGACCATATATATATTAGATCCTCAACATGGGAATTTAACCATTCATGAATGAATCAATGCACATATAAGACTAAACAGGTTCCTTCATATAAATGAAATTACTTATAGTCTTCTGGTCCTCAGCCAGATCTTCTAATTTAATAGCCTTCTATTCTCCTACTTAGCCTCTCTGGCTCTCTAACTCTATGCAGTTCTATTCAGGTCTATGCCACAGAGGCTTATTTATACAAATTAACAATAATTGTTTTATCTTCCCTTAATGCTAAAAAAAACTTTGAAATTTCTATGGTTCTAAATTTATCCTAATCCCCAGATAAACTGAAATTGACTATCTCTTCATATGCTAACTAATCATTCGAGGGCAGTTACAATTCTCTGCATTTAACTAAAATAAATAAAAACCAACTAAATTCACTACATAAAATCTAACTCTTTTGAAAACTATAAACCCCTAAGTCTAACAAAAATGCATGGAAATTGTTTTAGCCTAATGCCTTTGCATCACGATTCCACAAGGGAGCAAATGGAAAATGGGCCACCCGAATGTCGTGCACAAGGAACCCGGACGGTCACAACTTAGCAAAACTGATACAGGCTCCCTCGAACGAAATGGCCTGACCCGAACGAGCTTGGTCGGGCGACCTCACACGCCGCGTCTAACCAAATGATGCCATAAGGGAGCAAACGGAAAACGGGCCGCCCGAACGTGCACAAGGCACCCGGATGGTCACAACTTAGCCAAATTGATACGGGCGCCCTCAAACTAAATGACCCAACCTGAACGCGCCCGGTTGGGTGACCTCATGTGGCATGACACTATGCACCCAAATGAATGGTGCCACAAGGGATCAAATAGCAAACGAGCCACCCAAACGTGCACAAGGCACCCAGGGGGTCACAACTTAGAAAAACTAATACGGGTGCCCTCAAACAAAACGACCCGACCCGAATGTGCCCAGTCGGGCGACCTCACACGGTGTGACACGACGCGCCCAAATGAATGATGCCACAAGGGATCAAATGGAAAACGGGCCACCAGAACGTGCACAAGGCACCCGGGGAGTCACAACTTAGCAAAATTGATACAGGCGCCCTCGAATGAAACGACCCGACCTTAACGCGCCCAGTCGGGCGACCTCACACAACATGCCCAACGAACGATGCCACAAGGGAGCAAATGGAAAACGTGCCACCCAAATGTGAAGAAGGTACTCGGGTGGTCACAACTTAGAAAAACTGATATGGGCGCCCTCGAACGAAATGACCCGACCTGAATGGGCCTGGTTGGGAGACCTCACACAACGCGACACGACGCTCCCGACCGAGTGATGCCACAAGGTAGAACATGGTAAACGAGCCGTCCAAATGTGCACAAGGCATCCAGATGGTCACAACTTATAAAAATTGATATGGGGGCCCTCGAACGAAATGGCCCGACCTGAACACGCCCGGTCAGGCGACCTCACATTACGTGACACGATGCACCCAACCGAATGATTCCATAAGGGAGCAAATTGAAAACGGGGCACACGAAAGTGCAGAAGTTACCCGGGCAGTCACAACTTAGAAAAAATTATACTAGTGCCCTCGAATGAAACGACTTGAACCAAATGTGCCTAGTCGAGTGACCTTACACAGTACGACATGACGCACCCAAATGAGCGATGCCACAAGGTATCAAACAGAGAACAGGCCACCCGAATGTGCACAAGGCACCCGGGTGTTCACAACTTAGCAAAACTGATATGGGCGACCTCGAATGAAACAGCCTGACACGAACGTGCCCGGTCAGGTGACCTCAGACGGCGTGACATGACGCACTCAAATGAACGATGCCACAAGGGATCAAATGGAAAACAAGCCACCCGAACATGCACAAGGCACCCTGGTGTTCACAACTTAGCAAAACTTATACTGGCACCCTCGATACGTATGCATAATCATCGATGGTGACGATCTGTTGCCGGAACCAGGAGAAGAATGCAGTAGAAAATACAATTGTCGACTACCCTGCATGTCGACCCATAATTTCCACCCATCTCTGCATCTTAGGCTCTCTAGGACTAGCGATATCCAGCATCACTTGTTGTGGCTACATCAATGGAATCTGTTCCAAAGCGAAAGATATGAGGATCGAACCATAACTGAAATTATTTTTCCTTCCTCCTTTTTCTTTATTCAGGTGTTCCTTTATTTGAGAAAGAACAACTCCAGACCAGTTTAATACTGTTGGCTCGAGACACTCTTGTGCATATTTCATATAATATCTGTTAGCCACACGTAGTGTCACTACACCTGCAAGTTTTGTGATTGTGAATAGGATGGTTCTAAAAGGAAAATCTCTCACTATATGAATGTTAATCTTCCCATATTTTCTCAGTTCTGCCCCTGCACAACAATACTGCAAAATATAATCTCTCATCGTCTCTCCTCCAACAGTAGACCCTGAAAGAGAAATGGGCAAACCCCTCCTCGATAAGCCTGTGAGAAATTACACATCCTCAACAGTGATAGGAACCACTTGGTTCTTAATGTTAAATTCCTCTATTGCCGGATCCCATGCATGAACCAAGAACTCAAGAAGCTCAATCTGTTGCCTCATTCCAGATAACTTGAAGTACCTTAAAAGTCCATAATCCCTCAGGGCTCTTACAGTACATGGGTGATTTAGGGCAATCATGTAGAAAACTAGGTCAATTTTGAGCTAAACATCAAAACAAAAAATTTGAAATGCACCCAACATAGGCTTAGGCTTGAGACAATGTGTTTCACATGCAGGTACCTTTCACTGTACCTACTATGCAATGTAGGTTTCGATGCTTAAGGGTGCGTGGCCCTCTTTTTGGGGAAAATTTAACCTAGGGCGGTCTTAAAACCCTGAAAAATTGCAAGAAATGGAAATGAAATGATTACCAACAGAAAGAGAAGGTTCATGGCACTAACCTAGAAGAAACGGCAACGAAATCCATCCACATAAATTACCGCAATCAACGACTGAAGTTCGGGGGCAAAATCAAGTTTAGAGCTCCAGAATGCAAATGGTAACTATGGAATGGTAAAAATGAATAGTAAAACTACTTTTAAATAGTAATTTAATTATTTGCAAGTTAAATTTATTGTTGTGACTATAGTTGTATTATGTTTTTATCATGAAATAGGTATTTTTAATCCGTTTGATGTTGCTCTGAACAAGAAATACAACTAATGAACAGATTAGTCGTGCAAATTTATTAAGAATGACTTGACAACAAAGCATGCTTTTTCTCCTTATTTTTGAGCTTTGTTAAAAATGAAAATGGATTCGAAGCGCACTTTTATCTCTTTTTTGAGCTTCCATAATAGTGAAAAAGGAACCCCTGGAGTCTTCTTTCAGCTCTTTTCGGACTTCGATAATGTGAAAATATCTCCGAGGACTTTTCATTTTGAGCTCGTTAAATTAAATGAATTTATATCTACCCAATATAATTTTAACCCTTTTCCGGTCTGAGATAGATTATTTATGAAAAAGGAATACCATTGGTTAAAAACGACTAAAGAGGTTCTTTCAGATATTATTTTACACTTTTTCGGATCCGAGAGACAAATTTACGAAAAAGGACTGGGTTGTCATTGTCGTTGATCTTGTTAAATAATAAAATAGCAACAGGCTTGTCAATCATGGCAAGAATCGAGTTTCATTCATCACTAGACTCGTTGAATTATTAATTAGAGATACTTCATTCTTTATTTTCCTGAAGGATTGAATTATAGATCAAGAAAATTTTATCCTCTTCAATCTTGTTAAAAAATAATGAGGTACTAGTCGACAAATGATCGGGGAAAAATTTGGGAAGAACGAACAATATTTTCTTTATGGTAGCAAGTCGATTTTGAACATGACACTTCCTTCACTCCATGTCTATGACTGTTTGGGTTGGGTAATCATCTTGATGGTTCATTCATCACCTATCGTTCATCATACCTTCACTTTGTTTTTGGTTCAATGCTGCCAACTCATCACAGTGTCGCCGATATGTTCAAGAGGAGAGGGGAGAGAAGGAATGGAGAGAGAGAGAGAGGGATAGGAGTGAGAGAGGTAGAGAAGGGTAAGAGAGGGAGATAGTGACACAAAGATGGAAGGGGGGCAGAAATAAGGATAGAGGGAGGGATATAGTGAGAGGATTGGAGGGCTAAGAGAGAGAGAGAGGGGAAGAGAGAGCGAGGTAGGAGAGAAAGGGAGAGAGAAGAAGTAAAATGGATTAAAAAAACAAATATATTAGGCCCACTCTACACAAATCTGTAATATGAGAATTCAAGATAAAAAGAGCAGGCTTCAACAACAATTTCATAGAAGTCTTTATTACTCAAATAGAAGAATGTCACAGCAAGTTGTCATCTCACAAAAGCTCCTACTATAACCTACAAGCTAACAATACTCACTCTTATTATCTATTTCTACAAATGTTTAACTACTATGCCCATCCTTTTCATTTATAAGTTAAGAGAAGGTGTTGTTAGAAAACAGGGTAATGATAGCATTAGTGGTGCATCTCCCTTGAGCATGAGAAACTCCCTCATAACTTTTCCTTGTATGCAAGGCTTTTCTTTTAGAGTAGTTCACTATCACAGTATATATAACTCCTCTCCTGAAGGTGCCTCATTCCATAAGTGTGCACTCATGAATGCACCTAAGATGATGGTGTTAATCTCCTCAACTAGTGTGCCATACTTTGTGGGTGTGACCCAACAATTAATTCGTCTACCCTCGAAGGTGTCGTTATAAGCTTCTAGTTGTATTTAAGAATCTTTCTAACTGGTGTACCACAATCTAGCTCTACAATCTTGGTGCTGCTCAAATTCTTAAGGCTGAGGTGAGACCAACTAGGTAATCTAACACTCTTGAGAAAAAAAAATTTCCAATAACCCAAGATTCTCCCCCAACTTGTCAAGCTTCCCCTTTGTTAGGAGCATTGTCAAACTATTAACCATATGAAACTTTTTCAGAATGTGGTCCAACACTACTAACTCCCTAATGAACTTGGAATCTTAGAAAATTCTATTGAATATCAATGTGTTTGAAATGGTCACGACACATTGGATTTTCATAGAGCTTGATGTAACTTTTATTCTCACAAGATACAATATTGGGCTTCAACAACTAATTGGTTGACTCTACAATCAAGTTGCAAATCTAGATAGCTTCATAATAAGTATATGAAACTACCATATACTTTGCTTCAGTGGAACTGAATGCAATTGTTGCTTTCCTCTTGTTGATTTAATAAAAATGATTTATAAAATCATAATAATGATGTTTAAAATGAGCCTTAGGATGGTCCATTTATACACATTGATTGTTCACGAGGTGTAAGGGTATGTTTATAACATTACTTCCCTTGAAAGCTTTGTCTTGAAAGCACAGTAATTATAATTTTATTTAGTTAAGCACATTTTTGTGGTGGAATTAAGTTTATCAGATATCTATTTATACTTTGTAGAGGTTTGACTTTGTTTTTCCTTTGAGTGTTGGTGAGGTTCCTTTGTATTTTTTGCATCATAGTCTAAAGTCTTTTGACCTGATTGTTTAACATGAAAGCTTTATGCTTATTGGAAATATATTTGAAATACCTGCATGATCAAGAAACTATTATGGTTAATTAAATTACTAATTAGGTACTACAAAAAGAGGATGATATTGAGAGGGCTTGCATGGGTGACTCTGGGAAAACCTGGAGGTGGTCAGACAAAGCTCTTCTAAGTTACAAATCTGAAGAGAAAAAACTGGCGATCTATATGCGGTTGCTCAACCTGGGCTGTATGGAAAATCTTGGCAGAGAGTGTTTACCTTTCCATGTCTTCACGAAAGTAGGTTGTCTGGTCACATAATAAGATCACTACATGTAGGTGATGGTTCTGTAGTAAGTTCTCAGCCTTATCTTCGGAATGGCTAACAGAGAGGATCAGGCTTTAATACAGGATATAATTTGATGAATTTGGAGGTTTAGAGTTGAAGAAAAAATTGTGGTGATGTTTGGATGAGTGCTAATTTGTAGGGTTTTCCATTTTTATAATTTTCTTTGTTGTGATTTATACCATGCTACCTAGTTTCTTTCCTGTTTCCCTAGCATTTTAACTTTTTTCGATGTCTATCTCTCTATTATTTCTTGCCCCATTTGATATGTCATCCTTATTTTGTAGGTGTTTTCTTCAATATAGTGTGAATATTTTTCCATCACACAACTTTTGTGGGGTTTGTGTACACAAATAGCTTGTAAGCCCCATTCATTAGGGTATTTGATGAACTCAAATGATTATCGATGATCACCAACTAATGGTGCCTGCAGAGATTTACTCTAACAATTCTATAGTTTTCCTGTGCCAACAATTATACAACATTTTAACCTCATGAATTAGTCTCATCTATTCTCTTAGTTTATTCTATAAGCACTTATTGTTGTTGTCAAAGCTTTTACTCTCTAGTCCCATTGAGCTATTTAAGTTAATTGTGGACATTGATCAATTTTCATTCCATTTCTTCAATTTTCCTGACTGTTATGCATTGCCTTTGGCCAGTGCCTTCTTTCTTACCTATGCTTTGTCTGCTTAAGCATTCCAGCCAGCCAGAGCAACAGGGGCAGCAGGAGCCACACAGTCCAGCCAGAGCCCAGCAGGGGCAGCGCAGAGGCAGCAGAAGCCACACAGGGATGACACAGGCCTAGTCAAAGTAGCGCAAGGGCATTGTAAGCCCTTCAGGTATGATGCAGGCCCTTACTGAGTAGCAAAGAGGCCGACGCAGGCCATTTAGGCTGAGGTAGAGGGATTCAGAGTAGCGTATTACTGTCGTTTTTATTTCTCTGTTGGGTGAACTAGTTTTGATACCCACGATTGTTGTAGTTAGATTCTTCATAATAATGAAAACCTCTGAGAGCTAGTTGCCAGTTTTCCCATATTGGGGTTTCGGAAGCAGTTGTCCAGAAAATCCGTGTGCCACTTTGTCTATGAGCATGTTATTCAGTATTTGATCTGTATGTGTAGGTTGCTAGTTGTATTTACTATTTACTTTGTTAAGTTATTGAATATTTCATAAATTAACTTGTAACTTAATTCAAGTAGGAGAAGTAAATCAAGATATTGCAATAGTGTGTCTTAGATTAAGAAATTTTTACATTCCCTAGGACCAGCCCCATTAGGTCACCTAGGGAAACAATTTCCGAGGAATCTAGCTAGAGGAAAACTTCTATCTCCTAGAGTTAGCTGCATTACCAGGTGCCCTCACTCTTCTTAGAACTTGGGCCAATTTCGACAGTGGAATCTCTGGACACCTCAAGCCCTAGCTCTAGGATCAAGTTTTGCCTAGGTGTTCCCAAGGATAGAACCTAGTAGGATCAATTTGACCTATCAAAGTAAAAATAATTGTATGATCCTTCCCATCACCTTTTCCAGAATAGGAACATCATTGGTTGTTAAATTCCGTCCCTGAACCTAGGCTGGGTCCACTTGGCCTCGTGTGGTCCCATTTGGTGTCAAAGGCCTTTCATGAAAGACCATTTGGGAATCCAAATTCCCAAGGGATTTTAGGGATTGATAACTTCCTTCATAAGTCTTATTCTTCTCCCTCAGCCCTTCAATCCCCCTCCTCTCTCCCTAGAAGATAATTCCATTGCTTAAAAGGAAAGAAAGTCCCACTCTTTATTTTATCTTAGGTAAAGGGTTTCGAGGGTAACTTCCCACCTATTCTTTGACCTATACTCTACAAGTGACTTCCTAAAATACTGGGAATCCACCCATCGGTGAAAGTCCATGAAACGTAAGGAGCCTTAGCTATGGTGACAATGGGCTAAGCCTCCATCGTTTCCATTGTCCTAGCAGTTTCCCTCTTAGTAACCCCTTTTAGTTCCACTACTAGTTTAAGTGGTAACAAGTTGTTCACAATTCCATTTGTGAACAACTCTTTGGTGTGCCCACTTTTGCCATACTATAGCTCCAAGATGAGAATTCCAGGGCTATGGAGGCTGCCCTTCTTCTCACTGAATCAATCCTCTACAATATAGTGAACTAGGGCTAGTTGGTTAACCCACTTGAACGTTACTTTAGTCCTTCAATGTTTGCACATCCTTAGGCCCTATACACCTTCCCTTCTACCAATTTTGTTGTCCTTCACTAGAACAAGAGTCAGGGCTCTTCTTTGATAGTAATCTAACAACCATCCAACTGTACTTGGCCTACATCAATGTACCCAACTATATTCAATTCTTTTTACTGATCTAGGGCCAAAAATATTGTCTTCATCTAGGGCTCTTCAAATATGCCACCTAACAATGGTTTGAGTCCTCTCAAGATCATTTTTCTTGTGTATAAAAAATTTGATCTTTGTTGTCCAATCTATGAACAAATATGAACTACTCCTCTTATCATACTTCTAACAATCTGTAGATGACTAAACTAGGGTCACAAATCAGCCAGTAACAGTCCATTTACTAATTGTTTATAGGTTTATTCAGATATTTTTCTAAAACTCTATGGAAATTCCACCAAAATAAAATCCTCTACATGTCAATCCATTCTTCATATGGCACATTTCTTCTGCATGCTCAATATTCTACTCAGGTTCCACCCTCCTTTGGATCTTTTGTCTCCACACATACTAAATCTGCAAACCATCTTCCAGATATGTGGTCTTTATTGCAGAAATAAACCTCGCTCTAAGGGTCACAGCCCATCTTCTTCTATGCAAATTTGTCACAGTCTTAAGGTCATACCTTATAAACTAAACACGCTAGAAAACTATCCTAACTAGGGAATTATACTTATGTACTTCTAATTGTTGTAGAACAAACCCTATCCACACATAGAAAAAACACGACTCTTGCCTCCATAAGAGACTTGACCTAGCTCATATGGATCCATAGATTTTGGGCATTTGTTTGACTGAATCTTGACATGAACTTTAGATCTCAATGTCGACCCTCAAACTAGGGTTAACTCAGTCAATATTACGCCTGTGTCGACTTCTGTTATGGCTCTAAATTACAGTGCAAGCTCTCCTCCATTTATGTTGGAATTTATCACAGACGTTGTGGCCTACTAACCACCACAAGGCAATTAGATGGTATAAACACTCTCTTCTATTTCATGTAGAAAATATAACCAACGAGATTCAATCTGATCTTGTAATCATGTACTGAAACAAGATACCGAATCCTTCCTACAATTTGTGGAAATAAAACACAATCGCACAATCACATATAAGTAAGAGAAACTAGTTATCAATCACACAACACAAGATGTATCTGGGGAAGCAAGTGCTCAAAAAGTTCTATCTCTATTTTGTATTAAGTCAAGGAATCATGAAACAACACAATGCTTAATCTCTCTTGATATTCTCCAGCACTCTGCTAATTGTCTCCTGTTGATCTAGGAAAAATTGGTCTAGTACTTAGCCAATTCTCAGCCTTCCTTCAGCCTGCCTTACACATGCAATTCCTATGGAATTATCTCCATATTAATTAGGAAAATCAACCTTCCTTTATTTCACAATCCATCATGGCATCCCAATGAATTTATAATTGCACATGGGAAATTTTCTATAAATACAATTGATAATTATGTTCCTCTGAACTATGTTACAATAAGGATCAAGGGTCTTTTTATTATTTAAAATAAGATAAAACCCTAAACTGAACACCAACCCATATTCAAGGGAATAAAACCACAACAATTAATCTAACTTGGCATGAATGGAGAATGTTTTCTCAGAACCCATCCGTTAGGGCTCTCAACAAAGCCACATCCAGAAATAGAGGCTTATAGGAGCCATAAGAGGAGTGAGCTTTCTTCCCTTTTCTGTCTTGGCTGCTTGTACACTATTAGCCAAACTCTTTTGATGGGACAACGAAAACCCTATCCTGAGGATATGTAACACCAAGAGTTTATGGGCCCCGTTGGGGTTAGTTGGGCAGCCAACTTCCCGGGGTCGTAACTCGGTCATATGATCTTTGTTTAACGCACATGATACCTCATTAGAAATATCTCTCTGAGGAATAAATTTTTTAATATGATTTATATGAAATATCCAAACCTTTAATGCCAAAAAAACATTGTTTTGGGCCTCAAAATGGCGTCGAAATTTCAGGACCTGAAAAAATGACAAAAATAGTAAATTGTGCTATAATTAAGGAAACTAAAAAACTGAAAGGGACAATGGCGAAGGCCCAAGTGGAATAGGCGAGTGGCCACCAATATCCACCTCGATCACCTTAAATCGAATTTCTTGAGCTAACTCAATCATCATGACTTATTTAATTGACACAAGTTGTTATGAGGCGAAATTACAATTTATTGTCCAATTTATTTAAGGGAAAAATAAATTAGATGCCTCACATTCCTCACTCCTGGTACATCAAAATTCCTCACCAGTGTGGGTGCATTTTTTTTTTCCTTTCTAGTCACCAATTTCACTATTTCTTATTGTAAATTTCAACGCTCCCTCTCAACAAGAAAGGAATTCAATCTATCCCCATCTGATACCTTTGGAATGTTCTGCATGCTACACTTCTCTAGTGTTGTTTGCACCTGCAAATCCTGAAACTGAATAGCCTCTAGACAACTGAATCAGTATAATGCATCTGTCATCAGAGTCTTCTAACTATTGCTAGCTACTACACCTATCTAGTACTGGATTCTCTACACTGCTGCTGACATATGCATCTGTGCCCTTTGAACTATTGCTAAGTCTACTTATGCTCCAGTATTTGACATCTACCACTATTATTTTTATCTTGCCGACATCTGACTACATCAATCTAATTGATCCTTCCTACTACCATTGTACTGTGGGCTCCTCATAGCCAGGTTCGATCCATGAGACACACCATCTCAATGGACCTTGCCCAAATTTCTTATCTTGGGATTATTTCTACACATAACCCCACCTTACACCTCGAGGTATGGCTGCTCCCTCTTCCCATCTAGCTCAAAATTTCCCCCTCATGGAGGTCTCTTCTTGAGTGGATGCTTCCACTCATTCTCCTCTCTATTTCTCCAATTGTGGAAACTAATCCACAACCTTTTGAGACTGCTTCTCATCAGGATGCATGTTGAGAGGTCATTTATGCTCCCTATAAACCACCAAGTCTGTAACTTCTGCCTTTCTCCTCAAAGCTTTGCATGCATCTGGTACCTCAAGTGCATATAGGTTCTTGACTTGGGCACAGTGTAATTGTCTCGAAGTTACAAAAAGTTTCTAAAAAAGAGTTGATTTTAAATCGATGATATCTCCCTCATCCAAGCTCCGATTTGACAGATTTTTTTTTTCCATTTGGGTATATTTTCAGAAGGAATCCAAATATTCTATTTTTTTTTGAAAATTTTACACCAAAATATTCAAATATTCTCTACAAAATCGTCGCCCAAAAAATTCCTGCTCTGATACCATGTAGAATATCTAACCAACGAGATTCAATCTGATCTTGTAATCTACTAAAACAAGATATTGAATCCTTCCTACAATTTACAAAAACAAAACATGATCGCACAATCATACATAAGTAAGAGAAATAAATTATCAATCGCACAACAAACTTATGTATTTGGGGAAAGAAACTAATCAAAATCCCTCTATCTCTATTGTGTATTAATTCAAGGAATCATGAAACAATACAATGCTTAATCTCTCATGAGATTCTCCAGCACTCTGTCAATTGTCTCCTGTTGATCTAGGAAAACTCGGTCTAGCACTTAGCCAATTCTCATCCTTACTTCAGCCTGCCTTGCTCATGCAATTCCTAGGGAATTAACTCATTATTAATTATGAAAATCAGTTTTCCTAGATTGCGCAATCCATCATGGCATCCCAATGACTTTATAACTGCACATGGGAAACTTTCTCTGAATAAAACTAATAGTTATGTTCCCTTTAACCTCTGTCTCAACTGGGTATTCCTCGAAACTAACATGCATGCAACTATTAATAGTGAATTATCAGTTATTTGATTGATCACTCATTGTGAATTAAATGTAATTTAATTCGTTGGACCTCTGACTAGCTCATCACTCAGTTAGAACTAGTTAAACTGATTTTAACTCATTTAATTGAGTTAATTACAATTGAACCCCACTAATGCATCAACTTCAACTGGACCCCAAAAATATTAGAATCCCTCTGGATGCCTCATATTAGACCCTCAACTCGAATTTCTTGAGCTAACTCAGTCATCATGACTTAATTAAATGACACAAGTTGTTATGAGATGAAATTACAATTTATTGTCCAATTTATTTAAGGGAAAAATAAATTATATGCCCCACATTCCTCACTCCTGGTGCATCAAAATTCCTCACCAGTGTGGGTGCATTTTTTATTTTCCTTTTTGGTTTCCAATCTCACTGTTTCTTGTTGTGAATTTCAACATTTCAGAATTTGATGTGGCCTTCACACAAAGACACAATTGAAGTAACATGCCCAGATTCTCATGAGAAACCTCTCTTAAGCTTGATCTGCCATAAGAGAATCAACAATATGCCATCCTACTTCCTAGCACAAACCAACCATTAAGGTATGCAACATTATTCTGAACCCTCACATTATGATCTTGCTCTTGGAGGATGATCATGACCTCCCTTTAGCAACCCTTACTCGGCCCTCGTACTTGACCTACTTTAGGACTACATCTCTCTTCACCCCTTGATGTGCCAGATAGTGGGAATACATGTCAAACATGCTAAGATGTAACAAGTGATAAGGCATGCCAAGATGTGCAAGGGTGTGTCAATGCATGTAAGGGACTTTCAAGACAACAAAAGGGAGAAAAAAGTTAAACTACAAGGAAATGAACACATAAGAGGGTTAATAAATCATCAATTTACCTTTTCCAAGAGGGGAATGCTAGGCACACTAACACTAGGTAGCAATAGGTGCCAAGTGCAAAGTCTTAGTGCATTCTAAGTGCCAAGTATTCCTTTGCTGCTTCTCATCTACTTTCCAACAATTTATCATCACAAATCAATTTAATATTAAACCATGCTAAATCATACGAAGGCATCTCAACGTATTCCATACATGCTAAGACTTTCCAAGTGCCAACATGTGCCAAGCGCTAATAAGTGTTAGGGACTAGTGTTATGCATGTTATGAAGTGGAAGGGAATGTTGAAGAGTGCTAAGGTGTGCTAGAGAGTGATAACACATGTTGATGAGTGTTAGGGAGTACTAGGAAAAAACATTAAGGGAGAACTAGGTAAAAATTCATGGAAGTTAATGAATATGAGGAATGTGTACTACCAGAGACTAGTGTTGATGGTTAGTGTTAGTTGTCATGCCAAGGTGGGAGTGACAAGGTATGCTAAGCATTTTTAAGGCATGCTAGGGAATATCAAGGCATGTTAAGAATTCCAAAAGTGTGCATGGGAGTTCCAGGGTGTGCTAATTATATCATGTGCCAATTAATAGTGCCAATATATGCCAATACATGCTAGGTGCTAAGGATGTGGCACAAGGTGCTAGGGTATATGAATGTGTCAAGGAAACAAAAGGAATAACCAATAAGAGGGTTAATAAGTAAAGAATTTATATTTTTGAAAAGGGGCATGCTAGGCACACTAATAATAGGTCCCAATTCATTCCAAGTGGCATTGTGTGCCAAGTGTTAATGTATGTCAATGCATTCAACCAAGGTGTTCCAGGGCATGCTAGGGACTATATGCAGCATGCCAACACATGCTAGGAGAGTTCCATGTTGTGCTGGTGCATGCTACCATGTCCTTGGGTGTCAATGTCATCATAAGATGTTCTAGGTACAAAGATGTTCCAAGACATGTGGGGTGCTAAGAAATGTTAGTGTGTGCCAAAGCATTAATTTAAGGTGTGCCAAAATTGTTGAGGATTGTTAGGTCTTTCTCATTAATATAATTGTCAAAGCTCGATTATGTATTAAATAATATATATATTTCCTACACACAACAATGGAACTTTATCTAAATGGAATTTTCTAGATAATAAACTTAATAGATATGAATCATGTGTTGAATCATAGGAAATCTCTATTCGACTAGTCATTACTTGAAGGAAATGATAAACGCTTATTACTTCTTAAAAATTTGACTGACCCTAACCACTATGGCCTTGGAAATATTATAAAAAATTCTCCACAATAATGGTATTAAATCATTATCTTTTGACAAAAAATATATTAACAGGAAAATAGCATCATCAAAAACTCATTCGAATGATCAATGATGATGGAAATTTTTTGATCATCACCAAAAGTAACAAAAAGAATTGGTGAGGGTCATTAAAAGTTCGTCACTAGAAGTGTCACCAAAGAGAGAATTAGTGATGGGCCTTTAACGACCCTCACCAGAAGTGAAATTTATTTGGTGACGGACCATAAAGGACCATCACTATATACACTTACAGTGACAATTTTTAGTGATCAATGATGACGGACATTTTTTTATCATCACCAAAAGCAACAAAAAGAGCATTGATGAGGGTCATTAAAAGTTTGTCACTAGAAGTGTCACCAAAGAGAGAATTAATGATGGGCCTTTAACGACCCTCACCAAAAGTGAAATGTCTTTGGTGACGGACCATAAAGTACCATCACTATATACACTTACAGTTATGATTTTTAGTGATCAATGATGATCACAGTAAATCAATCATTTTTTCCCAAAGTTCCGCTTCTGATAATTTTATCTTCATCATCCTTCTGAATATTTCATCTGCTTTAGTATACTTTGAGAATGTAGGCTTGTTAACAAATAAGTGTTTTACCTCATGCTGTAGGTAAAAAAGGTTCTCAAAGTTTTTGCAGAGAACTTTCCCTATTGGAATTCCTTGTGAAGAAGGAATATTAGCCTGATCCTTGACAACTTCTCTCATTTTCTTATCATAATCATCCTGCTTCATTAATTTATCATGAATAACCAGAGGATTGGGAAGGCCTTTCTGCCTTAGGACATCAAACTTCGTCATGAACCTTGTGATGGAAACATCCATGTTTTGGCATTTTTCTTCTAGCTGTATCATTAAATTCCTTTTTGAAATCACCTTCCTAACTTCTAGGATGGTTTTTGTTCTATCACTGATTCTAATCTCTTCAAGTTCTTGCCTATTCTTGGAATTAAGAAATTTTATGATCTCATTTTCCTCTTTAGGCTTCTTAACAAGTTTTTCTTTTATCTTTTGGATGGCTTCACCTGCTGCTTTGACTAAATATTTTTGTTCATAGATAACCTGTATGGATGGCCAAATATCATTGATAGATTCAATGATATTGGCCCATAGTTGCTGCTTGGCTTGTGCCATTGGTTCTTTCAGTGTTAGATCTTTCTCTAACTTCTTCAATTGCTAATTAAACTTGTTTGATTTTTGTTCTTAATTCTTGTGCATTATCTTAAGAAGCTTCTTTTCATCTTCCATACTTTTCATCTTTTCTTTAAGTCTATTAATTTCATTTGTCTGAATAGACATGTCCTACATTGCTTTAACTAACTTGCTTCATTTGTAGGCTGTACTGTTGTAGTTGATGACTCTGTTGCTAAAGTTGTTGCTGAGGTGACAGGAATTGCTGTAGCCATTGGGACTATAAGGGCCAATGATTCTGCTAATGTAGAAGGCACAGTCGTTGTCACTGTAGGAATTACAGTAACAGGGAATTCTTTTGCTCTAGCCTTTTTCTCCTGGACCAACTTTTCCATTTCATTCTCCATTTCTTTGATTTGGGCAGTAAACTAAAGTATGAGATTCATCATCTCATCTTTCTGATTTTCATCTTGTAACACTTCCTTTACCTGAGGATCTTCAGTAGGAGGCAGCTTAAGTTGCTTCGTTAATGCAACAATGTCTGCATTTTTCTTCTTTATCAGTTCATCTACAATTTTTACATTATTAGGATCATATCCTACTTCAATAACCAAATCTTCAAGTGATTTTATTCTATTATCCTTAGCCTGTGAGGATGCCTTTTCTAACTTGAGCTCATCTTTGATGTTTCCAAAATTTTTTTGCAACTTTTGTACACTCATGGCTTTATTTTTCATTGTTGAATAAATCTTTTCAACAGCTTGTTTGTGAAATTCTATTTGATCAATTGGATGAAGATCATCTGCTTGAACTTCATATGATGAATTTTTGTAATTTGCTGATGTTTTGGGATGCTTTAATTTAGGTTACAGGAAGGTCATCTACATTTTCCTAGTTTTATAGTCAAAAGCAGAAAGAAATCTTCTTTGTTCACTAGGTGATTGTTTCCAATACTGATTATATGTATCAGTATTTAAGGCTTCATTTCTCATATTTATCTCTTTGTATTTCTGCATAATGTCCATCTCCTTCTTTGTTGGTTTGCTAGAAGATGACATTTCCACACCGTGTTTCTTCTGAATAAGCTGAGTGTTAGAAGTTGAAGGCTGATGTATTTCTTCAATCACTATAGGAGGTGCATTATCCTTTGCTGATGTATTTGTGTCAATCACTTCGATTGTTTCCACTTCTTCATTGACAGGATTTAATTTTGGCTTTTTCCTGTACATTAATTTAAATTTGGTTTCAGTTGTAGTCTCTACAGTGTGTGGCCCTTCTTCTCTAATTCTTTTAGAATTTCTATCTTCTTGGGTTGGAGTCTACAAGGTTTGACTAGTATCACCTTGCTTCTCTGCCTCTGTCAAGGTGTTCTCCAACCATTCATACTGATTGGATAATTTCTCAATATCTGGATTCTTCTCATGGACATACGGAGTTAGTTTTCATTTAACTCTCAATTTACTTTTTACTCCCAGAGGATCATAATTCCATAGAAAACTCTTACTGAATTTAAACTTCTGCAAATACTTTTCAGCCTATGGACCTCCATCTCTACTATTACAAATAAAAAGTCCAACTTGATTTTTTATTTTTAACTGTGTCTTCTTCTTTGCTACCAAGAAATTAATTCCATTTAAATTAAGAATTTGTCTAATATACTCAAGGGAAAATGACCTCATTGGGAGGTATTTGGGAAGTTTATATGGAATAAGATTTGATCCATATACCCTTATCTCTGTATGGTTTTGATACAAGTACCAATCCTCTGTTCTATTATGCTCTAACAATTGTAGGACCTTCTTAATTTCCTCATTGATTCTTGGTTGCATGCTGCTATTTAGCATATTGACCATAGGATGAATGAAAGAATCAATAAAATCTGTATAGGTTAACTGTGTGGAATCTTTTCTGATTAAAGGAGTCCAAAATATGTTTGAATATGGGTTACCTTCAACATCAAGCTTTTGAAGGTTGATGGCAAATTTCTTAGACTGAAAATACAAAAACATGTGGAATAGGACTGAGGAATACTTGAAAACACCTTCTTCAGACATTTTAACAGGTTGTTCATGAATTGAGTCAGCAAGGTATTGGGAAAAAATAAAAATGGTAGCAAGAGGCTGACCAAGTGTGAAAGTAGACAAGAAACATAAGACTGCAGAATCAACATGTTTATCTGTAAAATAACCCACAATGTTGGAAAACATACTACTTATATGCCTAGTCCTTTCAGAAAATATTTCATATGGGTAAGGAGGATTTGTCTTGGGAGTTTCCATGGATGAAGGCATGAAAGTTTGGAATATCTGGAACCTCTTGGGGATGTCCAAATTTAGGTATAACTGTGTAAGAGCTTTAATGGACAAAGGGGTTTCATCTGGCCTAGATTGGATCTGGAGCATTTGATTGATTGACTCAGCTATAATAGTAAACATAATTTCCTTTTTAGGGTTTATTATGGCTCTCTAGTCAGGGAAATATCAATATTGACAGAGTCTGATTACTTCTAGGCATTGGAAAGTCTGTGGGACTACATACTTTGGAAAATTAGATTCTCAAATGAAAACTTCATTCGCTTGATCTATGGATTTGTCATGGCTCCAGCAGTGGAGCTCAAGTAGATTAAATTTAGTGACTGTATCATTAATTTTAAAATCTTTGTCAGCCAAGGGGGTGTGTTCTACATCTACAACTGGAGGTTATAGGGGATGACAGTTACTATTGCTTTGGAAGCCATTGTTCTGTTTGATTTATCAATTGATTAATCTTTGACTTAGAAGAAAATAATTTATGCCTTTAGGAGCACCTCTGAAATATTATAATAGTTTGCAAATGGATTTAGGACACAACAGGGGCTTATCTATAGTCTGCAAAGGTTTAAACTGGTCAAATTGTATTTTTTGTGACAAAAATCAATCTCAGGACCTCAGAATTTCTGTGAGAGGAAGATTAGGGTCTCTAGAAAAGGATAGGGAAGGCAATGGGCGCTTTTGGTCTGCTAAAACTCCTAAATTGGTTCAATTACTTGAATTACTTCCTTTTAGCTTTAGGGATAGGCCTAATCACTGAAGAATACCTAGAGAAAATTGAATATTCTGGTTTACAAAGGGTTTCTGAGTCAAAGGAGGTTTTTTGAGGTTCTTCTGGTCTTTATAATGCTTCAATTCGGTTTTGCAATGTCTTGTAGCAGAAAATTGGTTGAATTCTGATAAAAAAGGCTTTGAATTCTGATAAAAAAGGCTTGATTACAGGCCGACAGAGTGATCGTTGGCTTGAAAAAAGGTCGACAGTCTCTGTTATGCAGAAATTGTAACCGAAATGGTGAAAAAGATATAATAGGGCGGTCTTATTTGTGTTTTAACCAACAATGTTTACATTGAATGTGCAGGTCATTTCAAATGACAGGGTGGTTTCCGCAACGGGTAGTAATACCGCCGAGCGATTTTTGCATCGACCAAAGTTGGTTGGCTATATAATTCGAATGGATGCGATCGAATGGAAATTGGCCACGTAGCAGGAGCGGAGCTCTGAAAACCACAGATATTGTAAGGTCCTGGGTTTGTTAAGGATCGGAAAATGGAATGTGCGAAAGGAAATATGAGCCATCGGATTTGATCGGTTAAGATTTGATGGTTGGGAGGATGCGATGGATGCGTTGGGATTGGATAGGCATGGGGCCCGAGATATTTGATGCGATAGGTTATATATTGGATGGGGTCGGGATTTTTTAATAGGTGAGTTTTAATGTATAACCAATGGGGTTAATGTAAGTGGGACATATGTATAGGTGGAGTTATAAGAAACCATAGGTTATAAATAAAACATGGGTTGGGAAAAATATAAAAGATATTAATATAATACGGGATAAAGGTTTAATGCGGGAGTTAAATGATTAAATTTAAATGTTAATATTAGTATGTGAGCGGGATTGTAAAAAATACACTAAGTTTCTAATGTAAAATTGATATCGGGGATGGATATTTTTCACAGTAGGGCCTGATATAAAATTTAAGCATTTATACTTGGGATATTTGCATTTTTGGGGTTTTGTGAGTAAAAAGGGAATTTAATAAAGGATTTTTACTTTTTCCAAGGAAACTATACAATTTTAACTTAGGAAAAAGGGGTTTTGTAAGGAAAAATTAGTGACTAATGGGGAAAAGGGTTAAAATAAAGGGGAAAAGGTATTTTTACAAGGGGAATGATTTTGAAAGGAAGTTAGTAAATGAAATGACCAATTTTCTGCAATCCAAGCCTTGTGAAAACTATTTTTACCTACCCATTCAACTACCCTAACATTTTTTCTTCATTTACATGGGTGCATTTGAGCTTGCAGATCCTTATTCATTTTTTCTTTTAACAACAAACTATATGATTCTAACCTTATTAATTCCAAGGGCTCAGCTTAAACTATTGAGCTCCTTATAATTTTCTACCTAACTACTAATCTTCGAAGATTAAACTGTTTGGCTAGACCTTTATTCTCCATCTATTAGCATGAAAGGTCAAGACTAAGAAGTTTGACCTTCATGGATTGTGGCATTTTTTACAAGCTCCACACAATCTCATTTTGCAATAAAAAGTTAAAAGTAGTGGCATTTGAATTTGCATCACTTTCATGATATATTTTTATCTCTTTTTTGTTGTTGGGGTTCATTTTCTATATTCTTTTTTATCTTTTTCTTTCAATTCCTTTGATTTTTCTTTTAGGACTTTCACCCTCTTTACATTTTTTATTTTTCTAATATGGGAAAACAATTTTGTCGAAAGAAAAGTATGTACATATTACAAGACTAATAAAAGTCATTCAAAATTATGAATCCTATTATTATAGGACCCTAACATGGATGATGATCAAAATGGTGATGAAGATCATGAGGCAGTTGTTTGTAGTAGCTAGTGACATTCATGATCATATAGACTGCATCATGGGTCATTTTTGATATATTGTTACGAGGTTGATTTTCATGGTTACTATCATATGTATCATTTTCATGGCATCGTGTATCATATTATTGAGTTGTGTCTTTTTGACATGCATCATTTCAACTTATATCATTTGCACATGACGTATCATATTGAATTGTATCATTTTGTATTACATAATTCATCATTTTTATTTATATCATTTGTACATGATGTATAATTTTTACTTATGACGACGTTTGTACATGCATAATTTTCACATTTTTTTTTACAGCTATATTTCTATTTATCAAACTGGAATCTAGCCAGCTCCATTACATTCAAAAGCATCAAAATTTCCAGAGTCCTCCAAAATTTCTCTGACCAGTATATTTGGGCATGTAGTAATTTTTTTTCCATATTTACTATATCATTCTTCTTGTAATTTCTCTAAAATGCCCCATTAATACTTACATACCTACATAACATAATCTACCTAGATATTACTATAAAATTAACTATCTAGTTCCCTCCATATTTTTCTTACTGAGTTCCTCCATAGCAACCTTGTCCACTTGCTCCTGTTGGAGTGGTTTCACTGCTCCTTGTTGCCCATGCACCTAGTCCAACTCCTGTTGATCGATAAACACTAGAGGGAGAGCCACTCCCTCACTAATCGCCATATCCTATTCACCATTGTCATCGAGGTCAAATATTTATTTTAACACTTAAACAACTGCATTTTCCACATTGAACTCAGAGTTCTCCACCTTATAATTAATATTTTATATAATTACCTCCACCTTCACTTGCATAATTTCAAAATATTTTTCGACCTTCCAATTGACCCATTACCAGGGTGAAAAGAGAGCGAGCCTCATAAATTATTTTCCCACTTGTCGTGGAGATCATCTCCTTGATTTCTTGCTTGAACTCCTATTCAATCTCATCTAGGGAGCCACCAGTGCCATTTTTTGATGAGGATGCCATGATTTCTTTGGCTCGGAAAGAATGTATGGAGAGCCACTATGTGTGAAATATGAAAAAAGATCCTCTTATATCCAAAATTGAACTCCAAAATGACTGAGGGGGGAGTCCCTTCGAGTTTAATGTTGTTATAATTAACAATTGTGAATTCATTACTTCTTAATATAGACCATAAACACACATGGTCAAACTGAGACGTTCTTCCTCGACCACATAAATATCAAATCCTTCTTTGACGACATCCCACATGGCCACATGCTTTGCATTAATCATCGTGTTTAACCATTTGTTGGATGAATGCCCCATGATTTTGGTGGAGCATTCATCAATGAGATATTGTATCTCGTGAAATGACTATAAAATTTATGCAACCTCGGTCAATTAGATTATCTTCCTTAATTACCCTTAAGCATCTTAAGATCCTCGATTTATGAGAAATCATGGTATGTGACATATAGTTATTATGCCTCCCTCCTCCATCAACTCATCTTGAACCAAATTGATGCATTTGTTGGCTTGATCATTTTCCAAAGTGTTGTTATTTCTCTTGATATGATAGAACTCCAAACTTTCAAATTTATCCATGATCAATTGGATTATTTGTAGAGTTTGCCTTGTATTTGGTTCCTTGCAATGATTCAATTTGATACATTTTTGAATTGTAATGAGAGAGTCTCCAAAGACACATATGATGATGATATTGACTCATCAATTTTTATATGTGGAAATTGATTGCTGATTTGGATTCATATTTATTACGTACTATGGTTTTGATTTACTGCTCATGATGGATGTTGTCAAATTCACATAATTTATAGATATTTGATTCACCTGTTTTAATTATAGATGATGATCATGTTATAATAATTATCTTTTTATTTTATATATACTCGATGTTGTAGATTATATTTTGATGGATATTTAATAAGTATAATGATGTTATTAATTTGTATGGATGTTTGTTTATCTAAATATTCTTTATAAATATCCTATAAAAATTTGCAAATGCATTCACATGATGTATACTCATATAACTTATCTAAGAGACATGATACATTTAACTAATTACATTGATAATAAAACATATTAACTTAACTGTATGCAACAAAAATCATTTTTTGGAAGCAAACAAAGAAGCAACAATGGAATCCAAATTGGAAGCAAAATCGCAAGCCACACTAGAAGAAAAACGAGAAGAAAAAATAGAATCCAAATCATAAACCAAATTAGACGTATATCCTGGCACTAAATCTGTAGCTAAAACTGGTGCTCATTCTGGTGCTAAAACCTAGTGTTATTTCCTAGGATTGAAAGAAAAAAAAGAAGCAACAATGGAAGTCAAAATGGAAGCAAAATTGGAAGCCACACTAGAAGAAAAACTTGACACAAAATTGGAAGCCACACTAGAATCCAAACTGGAAGAAAAATTGGAAGCCACACTATAAGAAAAATTGGAAGCCACACAAGAAGAAAAATTGTATGTAAAATTAGAAACCACACTAAAAGCAAAAATGGAAGAAAAATTGGAAGCCACACTAAAAAAAAAACTAGAAGCAAAATTCAAAGCCACACTAGAAGAAAAATTGGGTGCCACACTGGAAGAAAATTTGGAAGCCAAACTAGAAGCAAACCTAGAAGAAAAATTGGATGCCACACTAGAAGAAAAATGGGGACGCAAAATTAGAAGCCACACTAGAAGCAAAATTGGAAGAAAAATGTGAAGCAAAATTGGACATTAAACTAGAATCCAAACCAGAAGACAAATTGGAAGAAGGTCCTAGCACTATTTCCAGTGCTAAAATGGCTTTATTCCAGATGTTATTTATGGATTTATTCCTGGTACTACTTCAGCCATTATTTCTGGTGCAAATTCCGGAAAATTGTGGGGGGATATTTCAGTTGGTATTTTAGGTGCTATTTCAAGCGTAATTTATGGCACTATTTTTCCAGTGCTATTTCCAACGATATTTCTGATGTTGTTTCTGGAGAAATTTACGATGCTAAATATGGCGCTAATGAAAAACACCTAGTTGTGCCCATTTTTACACTGGTAAAGGTGACCAATTCGTGAACTGAAAAACATTAAATTTCGTCGTAATTTTAGGCGCTATTTACTTGTTTGATTATAATGTCTTGCCATACAAGTATTTGTGTAGAGGAAATTTAAATACGCTTTTGATTGCATCAGGAAAGCAAAGAGATGAGAGGATCCAACATGCATGGTATATTTTTAAATCATTTTAATCCTAAAATTCAGTATGTAGCCAATTAATGTAACTAGGAGATAACATAAATCAAAGGATTAGATAATCATTTCTCAAAATAAATAGCAATATATACTAGATAAGGAGAGAGGCATGTTTATTTCCTTAAATTTACATAAATGCAGGTAGACTTAGATGCATGTTTAGTCAAGTCTTGGGATATGGCAGGTCACACTGATCCATGGATAATGGCCAAAGAATTTTCTTGTTGAATAAAACTTATTTATTATAAAATGGAAGAGTGGGACTAGAGAAAACAAATAGCAGTCAAATCAAAGGAAAGTTGGGAAAGATAGTGTCATTATACCCAAATGTACCCCTTACTCGTGTTGTAACATTTCTCTTTCTTGGTCCAAGAATATTTGCTAACCCAGAATAAGAAACCTTTCCATTGAATTCATGATCTATCAAGATGTTGCTTAATTTAATATCCCTGTGAGCAAGCTCTGGTTCTAGCACCTCGTGCAAATATTTCAATCTACAAAGAATATAATAAGAGATTCAGAGCTATATTGATGAACAGGAAATTAAATGAATGTGAAACAGGTGGTTGCCACATATTTTTTAATTCAATAACAGCCTTATAGAGAAAGAAACTTATAGACTAATATCATATCTCAAATTTTTTGTACTTAAACCGGTGAAAGATCTGACCTTTGCAGTTGCTCATTTTTTTTTGAAGGGTGGATATTTTCTAAACTACTACATGGTAGGATTTTGACATTAACAATTGGATCACCCTATTATCTGATGTTCATATATAGAAGTTTTGAATAAATTATGTATGATTATGATTTGTTTCTATTGCAATACCATGGAGGAACAAATTTTGGTCGTACAGTAGGAGGGCCTTTCATTACAACCTCTTATGACTATTATGTGCCCGCAGATGAATATGGTACATTATATCTTGGATGTGATATATTTTCCACAATTTTCACTTGAATTTGTCTCGCAGTATTAGAAAATTGAGAGAATTTTTTTCTAGAGTTGAATTTCATCCCTAGGTAATCTATCAGGTTATCTATTTTTTCCCAAGGAAAAATCACAACTTTATTCATATTGAAAAAGATTACATATTGTAGATGCTAAATAGCATATACAAAATAACCTTATCCTGGCTATCAGGATCCATAAAATCTCATCAAAGAGCTAATAACTACTCTTTTCTACCTTTCCTTTTTTCCATTTTTTTCCAACCACTAGTGTTGGGTGTGGATGATACAATAGCCATTTGATTTTATTTTAAATTTACGGGGAGTTTTTTATCATAATTTGAACCTTCTGACACATGGGTACGTTTGGTACCACTAGCCTCTTTTTTAGGGGTAATCTTCGCACTCTGCTGATGTGGAACTGAAGATATTAGAACTAAAGTGGAGCTATGCTTGATCTCATCCTTCTATGAGGTGTCCTTGTCATTTGTTTTATTGATATTTGTGGTATTTCCTAGGCCATATGCATCTTCTGCTTCCTCTTCCCGAGATTCTAAAAATTTCCAACCTTTGCGATTTTGAGGTTGTCTCTTTTTTCTTTTGGGGTCCTTTATAGCTTGTGGCCATGTACTTTGGAGATGTCTCGTTTGAATACATGTATGAAAACAGAATGTCATATTTTCATAATCAAGAGGTTGTTTCCATTGAATGTTATTGTAGACCAATATGATGCAGTCAGGTAAACCTTGACTGAGGTCAAGTTCAACACAAATTCTAGCAAATGTAAAAATTCCTTTGGAGGTTCGATATGTACCAAGCTTAAGAAATTTCCCCACGGAATTCCCAATTCCTTCTAATACTTTGTGGAGCCAAAAGTGTAGTGGTATATTATGTAACCTGACCCATACGAGCATTTTGGATACCACCATGGTGGTAGCATCAAATCTAGGAAACCAAGGTATCATGAAGAGCCCAACATTGCCCCAAAACCATGTTCCATAATTTAATACATAATCCTTTTCTTTTACTGTATCAAACTTGAAAATAAAAAAAACCTTTAGAGCAGATATGAATATCATAGTTTGGTGTCCAAGTAGAGAAAATTCATTGATGAAGTGCCTCTGATTTGGGTCAGAATCCATTAAATCTACATATAACTGCTTTGGTGTATAAATCTGCATAAATACCATTTAGCTCGTCCAAAGTAATTGTCGGAGTTGGAACCCAGGACTTCTGCTCCACAATATAAGGCCCAGGTAGATTCAGAATATGTTTTGGATTGTTTTGAGTCTCCACCTTCCCTTTGACAGCATCCTTGAATCATGCAGGGCCTTTTGAGCTAGAACTAGAGCATTCTCCAAGTAGTCTCATGGTGAGAGTGATGGACGCATCATGACCAATGCCATAATCCTGCAGCGTGAGGACCCCCTGCAACAATTTCCCTTCATAAATTAGATTTTTTAGTTGTGTTGGAATTCCCATTTGTTTTTTGATCTCATGTTTGGGGGCTAGTATCTACATCCTGATCTAGGTCCTCAGACAAATAGATTTCCCACTAAAAGTTCTAATAAAAATTTGATTCATGACTCCTTCACATGGTTTTGGATATTGTGCTTCACAATCGCTCTTTTTGATAAACTATGATGATCGCTCATTTGATTTCTTCACACAGGCTTGATATACATCCTATGCTTCTGGATATATAATATGACTATTTTTGGGGCATTTCACCAACAGATCTAGGCTTATACCAAGTAGATTTGTAAGAAATGAACCTTCCGAGGTCACATTCATCACCCGATCAAGTCCTTGATCCGGAAAAAGGAGCGAGTAAAGGAACTACTTTGACCAACAAATATCCTTTGTGTCTGCAATTTCTACATTGAGCCATATCCTGTAAAAAAATTCAATATTATCCATATATGTGTGCTTCAAAGGGAACGATCTAACATACCATAAAAATATGCACCGAGATCCAGTGCAGCATGAGCTTCAGGTTGTGGCCCAATACTATATGGCCCTTCTGCTCTCTATTTCGACGATTTTTTCGTGGATATTTTCTTAGATTGTAGGAGCCTTGAGTTGATATTGATTGTATCATAATAATAGTTGATGAATAAAGCCATATCTATTGCTTCCTTCATTTTATGCGCATCAAGATCTAGATTTTTCTTGTTTCTCCTAGCGTAGAGGATGAAGTCATTGCGAGTCTCATCCACAATGATTTGTGTTCCCCAGTTGTTTTGATCCAATGTCCCCATCTACTTCTGAGATTCATTGGGTGAAAAATTAGTAGGTGTTTGAGGATCTGTAGTAGTAGATCTGGCCCTATACAAGGAATCAAAGCAGAAGATTAATATCATGTCTCTCTTATAGATGCTCGAGTGTATGATACTGGTTTTCAGATATGAATAGAGTGGAAACCCGGTGGGAACTATTTCATCTGTCGCAGATCGATGGTTAAGGGGTCATTTTCCATGACTGCATTCTAGAATAGTGGCATCAGGCTCAAGGGATGCTACGGTGAATTTTTTAGCTGTGGTGAGGAGAGAAATCCTAGCAGACTCCATCACTCCTCCAAAATTGGTCACACATGGAATAATATTATTCATCAGGTTATCTATGTATTTGTCAAGGGAATTGAATTTTTTTGTAATGTCTTTTTTGTTTTAGGGATTAATAGAAAAAACATTGTCAAAATATTAAAAACCGTAGAAATATTGAATTATTGTTCATATGATATGATGTGAATTTATTCAAGTATTACATAATTCTTTCCTTTTCCTTTTAATATCCAACCTTGTGAATGGTGAAATTTATTTTGACCTTTGGAACAAAACCTATTTCTTTTTACCCTGTGTCTTTGGCAGGACTTATTAGACAACTAAAATGGGGTTATCTTAAGTAATTACACAAAGCCATAAAGATTTGTGAGCCTGATTTAGTTATTGGTTATCCTGTTGTTATGTACCTTGGGCATTTCCAACAAGTAAGCTTTGTTTTCCTTTACTACATTGTACATATATGTTCTTTGTGTAGACATAAAATAGAAAAGTTTCTCCTGCTTTGTTAAAGGATGCTACACGGGACATAACTGACTTACTTTTTTCCTATTCAGGCTTATGTATATTATGCTGGAGCTAGAAAGTGTGTTGTTTCATTTCTTTTTCATTATGATTCAAATAATGTTGGAAGAGTAGTCTTTACTGGTCAATGATATAAAATGGATTCATGGTATGTTAGTATTCTCTGTGATTGTAGAAATGTGGTTTTTAATACTGCAAAGGTGATAACCTTGACTTATTAGAGTTGTGATTCTAGCCCTTTTTTATTCTCTATCTCAAAGTATTAAGGCTCATGCAACTTGTTAAATTTGATGCACAAACTTATCTGGATGTTGATCACTTTTGTTGCAAGTTGTTTATTCTAATTTAAGAATAAACTAGAAAAATGTAAGTATATAATCTAGACTCATTTTATAATAATTGTTTATATGCACCAAAAAATTAATCAAGTTACACATTGGTCCAGTTGATAGTAGAAAAAAGAACATGTATCTGATATCTGAAAGAGAAGTTGATAATAAAGCAAAAAAATATGCATTATGTTTCTGTCATGGTTTTGTTGATGCCAATGTATATTTTAGCATGCCACATGTGGTGAGCCCTAGTATTGCACCAAGAATGTTGCAACTCCCAGAGGTTTCCCTACTTTACTTTATCAATCAGGGGTTCGTACAAACTTGGAGGTGACAATGCTATATACACAACAGATGCATTCTACTCATGTCATCCTCTTTTGAGTTTCACGAAAGGGTGCTACTTCTAGGGTTACTAGATGAAGTCTGTCACATTTTTGAAATTAGGCCTAGGGATACAAATGATTCAAATCCATGGCACTATCAACAAGTACAGAACTACACTATAGAAAGGATGTACATCTAACTATTCTGCAATGAAAGAAATCTACTCATTAAACTATGATAAGAAATGAGAACAATGTGGCATCTTGCATGACATAAATTGTTGAATTTAAATGGCATAAAGGAAACTAATATAATCACACTTTGTTCGTCCAAATGGCTAAACACACTCTATTTACTCTATGCTCTATCTATCATGCTTTTAATCATGCAACTAGTCATGACCTAACTATTCTTGTAAATGTGTTGTTTTGCAGCTAGGAGAAGAAAGTGCTAAGGTGGCTTATGGAAGGATTCAACATATGGAGGCAAGGCTGAAGGTGTATGAGTGGTTTTTGCAGGTCTAGAGGATGTGGATGGTGGTTTATGGGCTTAAGGAGGGTCCTACTGGTGTTATTTATAGTGTTGCTATAGGTTTCTTATAGTGCTACAGGAAAGTACTGAATTGCTATAAGAAATAGTTTGAGGGAAATATAAGGCCAAAAATAGGTGGAAAAAGGGCAGGAAATGTGGAGTGAAGGTGGATTATGATTATTGGAAGGTGGCCCACCCCTTGGCCAATCTCAAAAACTCTTGGGAGGCATCTCTTGCACCCCTAGGTTTTTCTGATTGTGTAGGGATGAAAATTCCGAAAACAGGGCTGATGGTGGTTTTGATGAACAAAGGGATGATGAGGGGTGAGAGATGAAGTTGAAGGTGTTGGTGAAGTTCTGCTTGGATATGCTATCTGTACCTTCAAGAAAATTCATGCAATATGTTGTCAATCCTATGTACACTTTGACAGAAAGACCAGTGCCTAGGACATCTTAAACGGCAGAGAGAAAAAGTAATGTGATATAACAGGAACAACTAACAGGACAGATCTCTCATGCCTTTCATTTATAAACAGGAAGTTCAACTTTAAATGGGACCAAAAATTTTAGAAGTTAGACAAGCAAAAGATATATTGCAGAGACAAAGTGTAAAACTCTTACGCAAAGGCGTCAGACAATTTAAGACAGTTCACGGTAAAGAGGGCCAGTTCAACAATACTTAACAGAGATAAGTAATCTGCTGATGTTCACAATGTAAGAAAGAATGAGAAAATATCAGCTATCGCATAGATAATATCCGGACACACATATCACCATGTAATGGGCTTATCTATTTAAGAATCCATTCACAATAATAGCGTATTCCAAAATAACATCACTTTGAAGCCAATATAGCCGAAGTGTGGGTGTTGTGAGAATGGAACAATATATCATGCATGAGCCATATTTAAAGCACTAGATTTATTCCAACATAAGTACCAAATAAGATAAGTTCACATTAAAATCAATGAGCTGCTCGCATTCCAAAACATGACACAGGAAGAACGGATGAGGTAAGACGAACAATTGATTGACACATAAAAGGTGAAGTAACGTTCTATTAAATATCAAAGACTGGAATCTTCCTTACAGATAAAAATTCTCTTCATTGAAACCCAACGGGCTCTGAACCTTCATTCAAGAGTTAAACAAAAATGCATACAAAATTCTCTTATAGCATAATTTTTCTGATAAAATTTGGAACCCGGTATTCTCTGCTGTTTTTGTTTATATAGGAACCTCTATACATGGGCGAGAAGATATTTTGGGGAAAATATCTTCCTCGCATGCTAGGAATTTGTTAGAAGTCCTTGTCAAAGTAACAAAAATCATGATGAGGAATAAAAACCTCTCATCCTTTGCTGTTAGGCACTCGGCCATTTTAAAACCAAAATTGTATAACAGTCTAAGTAAAAGTAAATTGTTGTGGTGAAATGTAAATTCCACCTGAAACTTGAAAAAGACTAACTAAGATAAAAAGTAAAAAGGCCGCGAGGGCCGAATCATGAAATAACAATGCATCATTTGCGAGAAGGGGTCGAGGCTGTTGCTGATACTGGTGGCGGCATGTTTGCGGATGAACTGGCAATTTGGCTGACAACAAATCCTTCTACCCTGATGAAGGCCTCGGTGAGATCACTTGGATTTGCCTCGGTAGGAACTTTATGTTTTAACAAGTGAAGGAGGGCAAACTCTGGGCGGAGTGATGCAACCATGGTTTTGGCTTTGAGCCGGGTGGCTTAATCAGACAGGACATTTGTCCGGTCCCTTTCTTGCTTTAGGCATGCTTCATATTCCGGTAATGGTCGCAGCATGGAAGGGGTGGTGGAGTCCCAGCACGTCGAAAGCCCTGCCGTCGTAATCTCGGTCCAAACCGCATCAAACCGGTCCACGCTGTATACCAACTGCTGCAAGGCCTTCGAAGCCCCGACGCAAGCCGATTCCTTATCAATGATTTTCTGGCATAACAAGGCTTCCTTATGCC
Source organism: Pinus albicaulis (assembly GCA_034641835.2). Taxonomy (NCBI): domain Eukaryota; kingdom Viridiplantae; phylum Streptophyta; class Pinopsida; order Pinales; family Pinaceae; genus Pinus; species Pinus albicaulis. Next base: position 863,854,437 of record CM076580.1, read on the forward strand.
GGCTGACTATGCCATGCTGCTCGGCTTCGTTAGCTCTTAGCCCTTTCAAGAATGACACATACTCCCTAGCGCGCTGAGCTCTGTTGACCAAATCGAGATCCCCTTCCTGAAATCGCCTCCTGAGATAGAGTACTGAGGATTTCATCTCCTCGATGACTTTCAGAAACTCCCATTGCTCTGTTATGGCTGAAATGATCTCGGACCAAATAATCTTTCTACCATCCCTGAGAGTGAGGTTACCTTTTAGGCATGCGTTGAGATCATTTATGGTATTCTACTGGTCGGCCCTTGTTTTCTTTTCTTGTTCTATCTCTTTCTGCAATGCTTCTATTCTTCTAGTATTCTCTGACATCGATTTTTCCAAATCCATGATCCTTTGCCTTGCAGTGGAACCCTGTTTCTCCAGTATATCATTAGCAGCTTTCGCTGCGTCCAACTTTTCTGAAAGCGAACTCGTCTCAGGTGGTGTTGTAGCAGGCGCACAGCTGTGCGTGTCCCAAGTGTTCTGTAGCTCTGACAACCTACTCTGAAGGGTAGCGATTGTTCCTACCAATTTCTCCTTCTCTTCTCTTTCTTTTGACAATGTGCCGGCCAATTCCTTTTTTTCTTTCTCTACCTATGCCAACTCGGCTGTCTGCACATGCTGGGAGGCCGGCATGTGGGCTTTGCCTTTCAATGAGGCAACTTCCTTCTGCAATTGGTCTATTAAAAAGCCCTGCGGGTTTGTTTCCCCAGTCTCTTTCCCTTTAATTTGATCCTGGAGACCACGTATTTGATTTGCCTGGGCGCAGGTACTTGCCTGCTCATTCTTCAGGGTAATCCTCACATGTTCATGCTTTTTATCGAGTTTCCTCAGTGCAATGGTAACCCGCATTACCTCGTCCTTCAGCATATCACCTACAACCTGAAACAGGTTACACATATCAATTGCTGGTACCTTAGTCATGTCGATTGCATGCTGGAGTACCCGGTAGCTAGTGGCACCTGTATCCGGATCCAAAAGGGCTTCAGCCATAGAGAGTACCAGGTGTTCAGTATCCACATTCATGGTGGCGGAAATCCTGGTGTGATACTTTTCTACATACCTGTCCAGCTCAGCTTTGTACTTATCTCTGATTATCCTCTTCTTCTTGATCCTTTCGGCTGCCACTGGTGAAGTATAGTCTCCCATGGCCTGTGAAACCTCAGTGAAGTCAGAGGAGGTGGTGTTGTCTCTCAACACTTTGATTCCGGCCTTGCTACTGTCAAGTGGTGCATATGGTATGAAAGGTTCAAGCAGTTGTTCTTCCCCTATAACTTCAGCTTCACTTGAAACTGTTTTCTGCTTTTTACGAGCAGGAGAACCTGCTCCTGAAGGACCCAATTCTTCTTCTTGGCCTTTATTGATGCCTTCCTCTTCCCCTGTGGCAGATGAATTTGTCTCCGTCTGCGAAACCAAAGGCCAAATTTCCAAGTTAGCCTTCCACTCTATAAACGGTCTTGGTTCATGCACATAGGGGGCGGACCTGTTCCTCTTTATTCTGTTTGAAATGATCTCCCGAGGATCATAGGCCCAAGTTTTCCCCTGCCTTAGGTCCATGCCCTGCAACAACTTCTCGACAATGGGAAGGGCGAGTCTTGAATTTACGACGAACGGGCCGATATGGGTAGGAAGCCTTTGTATGTAACCCTTATTAGCGGGGACGAAGTGGAGCTGGTCAGCTTTGAGGGCTTGCGGAATATACTCCAGAGCATAAACTCGTCGAAAGGGAAACACGGGTAGCAGGTAAGGGGCGACCTCGGCTCCGTAGACCCGAATTTCAGTATAATTATCAGAGAGATACCAATCTCCGGTGCTCTGGCTTTTACTAGCTTGCAGCCATTTCTTCATTTCAGGAAAAACCCTAGGTGGTGACGAATCATGAATGATGGTGTAAGCGATGGACATGAAATTGTTTAGGAAGCTTGAATAACCCACCCCTTTTGGCAATTGGCGTACTGCAAAGTTCCAGTCAAGAACAGGTCGGGGTTGAGAATTGACCTCGTATACCCTATCCAATCCCAAACGCTCGAACCTATCAGCATGCTGATACAAGAAAAGATAGAACACCATTGAACAGAAACGAAAATGCCTGGTTTCTGAAAGCTCCTGGAACTGGGTGTGAATGTTGGCAAATAAGTAACCTGGGATATCTAGGACGACCCCCTTCTGAGACATTAACCACAGAAAGAAAACGCATACTTTGGAAGTTTCCCCCAACCCGCCTACACCTAAAAGACCCGCAATGAGAGAGAGGATGGGTTGCACTTCTTCGTTAAACAAGTTTAATGGGAGGAGTTCCGCACCGAGAAGGGTAGTAGCCTGGCTGCTGGTAATAGAAGCAATGAAGCTTTTTTTATGCTCCCATGGCGATTTAGTAAACTGGGAAGTTAAATCTTCTTCGCTGAAAGCAGTGTAGGTGGCGCTGGTGGGAAAACGAAGGGCTTGCTTGATGATGTCGGGCGAAAGGGAGAAAATCTCATTCCCCTGAGGGGAGGTAAATGTGCCTCAGTTTTCATCGTAGGCGTCTCTAAGCCAGTAGATAAACTCGACCACCGGGAAGACTGGGGGGGTAATCTAATGGTAAAAACATGATACAACCACCCGGTATCGATCCCTATTATGGACATGACGCGAAAAAAACTCAGGCCTTATACTGCTAATGGGGAAAGGGTACTGGTGATCGCAGACTCCAGCTTGTTGGTCGATGAAAGGCTCGAACCCGGGAGGGTTTCCGGTTTCTCGGACTTGGGGAGTCTCTGGTTCGTTTTTCTTGGGTGTGCCCCTTCCCATGACTGACATGAAATCTGAAAAGAAAATCGAAAGGAAAAATAGAGGGAATGTAGGGGACGAAGTACCTGCATAGTAGGTAAATTTGCTTGGGAAAGCGACGTAGAGGGTAGTCTGGTGATGATTGGGTAGACCTGGTACTTGTTCCCGCTTGGTATATACCGTAACCGAAAGACCTGAGACTTTTACCGCAGAAAAATACGGGAAACTGTTGTCTAAGACTGGTAATTCTGAGGCAGAAAGGGGGTAGAAGTGAAATAGGTAGGGCAAGTGTCGTAAGGACACTAACAATGGGGCACGCGGCGTGCAGGGATTGGGTGTTAGTTGTGGACAGGTGAACACCATGTGCCGAGTTTACTACTGGTACGGGCCTCAGTACCAGCTCATCTAGGACTTACCTTACCTCTTTGCCGCATGCGTCGTATGATTCCTGAAACATATTATCCCCAAAAGCGAATTAAATACATAATCTACCAGTTGTAAGGGCCCACACTGCGTTCCTC